>PVKC010027061.1:0-15909 GCA_004027635.1 Crocidura indochinensis
AAAGAAAAGTGATACTTATATGTGGTGTTTTATTTCTGGTATTAGTTGTTAGACTTACTGTGGTCATTGTATGAAATTATTATGTTGTATACTTGAAATGTGGAGTATGATATACATCTGTCAGTTATACCTCAACTATACAAAAGGTTAAGAAATCAAAGGAAAATCTAGCAACCCATAAGGATCATGCACTTAAGTATGTTTCTTAAATTTTTTTTGTTTGGTTTTTGGGTCACACCTGGTGGCGCTCAGGGGTTACTCTTGGCTCTGTGCTCAGAAATCGCTCCTGGCTAGCGCCGGGACCATATGGGATGCTGGGATTCGAACCAACATGGGTCCTGGGTCGGCTGCTTGCAAGGCAAACGACCTACTGCAGTGCTCTCTCTCCAGACCCTTATATTTTTTTAGGGGCTATAGCCAGTAGTGCTCAAGGTTACACTTGATACACTGCTCAAAATTACTCCTAGTGTGTTTCAGGGGACATTAATGTTCAGGGGCTCTAACCTAGGTCGTCTTATACAAAGCACACATACTGATTCTTGGAGCTATCTACTGAGTCTTTAACATTTTTTCTATTTCAGGTTTTGGGCTACACTTAGCAATTTTCCAAGCTTACTCCTAGTTCTCTGTTAAGGAATCACTCCTGTAGTGCTAAAGGGATCATATGAAATGTTGTGGATCAAACTCAAGTCAGCAGGATGAAAACTTATACCCTTATACAATATATTAACTTTTGTACTCCAGTCACTGAAGTTTTTAAACTGGACTGAAACCTAAGCTTGATTGCTGTATTTTTATGGTAGATGAGTTTCATAATAAAAAAGAACATTTTGTAATTTTTTTAATCAAAACCTGGAAAAAAAGCTTATTAAAAATGATTGAATTTGACTATGGATCCAGAGAGAATGTGAAGGAGGTAAGGTGTTTGCTTAACCTTCATCAACCCTGGTTTTATCCCTGACTTTGCATTTCATCTCCAAGCACTAAGCCAGGAGTAAGTCCTGTGCACAGTGGGGTGTAGTCTAAAACCAAATAAATGTGCAAATGATAATATCTAAGGTGAAATTTTTAGATATAAGGAACCCAATAATTAAAGTACTAAAATATTATTCTAAAGACTAAGTGTATATATATTAAACAGCTTATATTTATATTTATATTAAGGAGCTTAATGATAGCATTATGCTTCCAGTTTCATTGGAGTATTCATAAGCAGACTTGTTGGGTGGAAAAATTAAAATACCTTACTCGTTAAAGTAGCGATGATCTGTATAAAAGTCACTTAACAGTTAAAAGTTTAGAATAATGCTTCCATATAAATGAGAAAAAATAAAAAAATTGGGGAGATCTTTGGAATAATGTTATTCTTCCACTTTGATATGATTTCTCTGAGTGAAAATGCATGCACATGCCCTGTAAGGAACTGAGCATACTTAATAGTCACATTAAGATGTGCCACACAAACCAAAATTTTGATAAATATTTTTTGATTAAACATTTGCATTTTTAAGTTTATACGGTATAAATATTTATATTTTATTTATTTAAAAACTATTCACTTTTTAAAGAATTGTATCACTCTTGTTCACTTGCCCTTTAGAAAATTTTTACAAGGTAGATGTATCAACAGAATGTGAGAAGACCACCTTTCATTTCTCCTATCCCCCTTTTTCCATAATGATTTTCCTCAGATGTGATTCATAAATGTAATAAAAAGATAGAAATTGAACTGGAGAGATAGCTGAAAGGGCTGGAAAAAGATTTGCAAGGATGCCCTGAGTTGGATCCTTGCACTGCATGTGTCACAGAGCACTGCTAGAAGCAAATTCCTTCTTTTCGTACACCCTCTCAGCACTCAATTAGGGGTAACCACCTGCAAATTCAGTATGTGGCCCCCAACAGAAAACTAAACCAAAAAGTAGATAATAATAAATATGAGTACTTAAAATGTGGATTAGAATGGACCTAGAGTTGTAGAAAATTGACTAAATTCTATTAATAAGGACAGTTTATGTTATTTGGGAATTAACTAAATAGGGTTTCCAGTATATTCTATTTCCTGAAAGATAAATGGCTTTGATAAGTTGCATGGGGAAAAGAAGAAGGGAAAAAGCATTTCATTGTCCCTATGTTTTTCCTTTTGATTCTGGTTTGCTACATTTCAGTTTGTAAAGGAAGAAATGAAAAGTACATAGCCTCACCTGGATTTGAACCATTAACTAAGTCATAAGAATGCAGAGAGAGAGAGAGAGAGAGAGAGAGAGAGAGAGAGTTTTTAAAGTCTCTGAACGTCATGTCTCAGTAAAAAGGTTAAGAATTATAGTGGATGTTTAGAAGCATAATTTTTGGTTTAGAATTAAGGTGAAAGTGTAAGATAACCTATGTAAGTCACCTGGACAGTAGCAGATACACTTTTAATATTCGCAATTATTATCTTAAGATTTCAAAACTTTAGTAGATTTTCTTTTTCAGCATCTATACTATGACCAATATCTAGATGCAAATTGAAAAAGTCAGTTGAGCATTCAGCTGTTTACAAATAACTTTCTGCTCGGTAAGAACTAGCATTATGATTGACTGAAAAAAATTTTTTAACTTTCCTATCCAACTCAGGTTAGTGTGAAAAAAATTTAGGATAATAGAGTGATACTGTGTTTTAAAGAGATTTATTTCAAGTAATAGGAGCCAATCTTCTTTCTTTTAGCATTTATCCTAGGTAGTATTTTAAAATTTTAGAATGTATTAGCTGTGTATTTTACAGTTGATTGATTTGATATGGAATTGTGTTCAAAATGTAACTTTATAGGTTGATTTCCAGGTATTTATCAACTTTCTTAGACTGATGTTATCATAATCTAGAAATTAATGTTACAAATACATTAAAATTTACTCGTAAATATTTGGCATTCACAGAAAGCCACATTGATATGAGCAAATATTACACATATGGTTATGGAGTTTGAACCTCAGATTGTCCTATATTGTGCAATAAAAATCTCCATATTCCATATTTTTTCTGTATGATTTTTACCTCTTTTGGATCTTTGAAATCTGCAAATAGAGATTATAAGTATAAACATAACCACCAATGCTTAACCACAAAGTTTATTTTTCAGGAATAAAATGAAGTGATACATTGGAAACTTAAAAATGTGTGTGCATGTTTGTGAGAGTTTAAATTATTATAACTTGTCTGGTGAATTTTGCGAAAGAGGTTGTCTGAGCAGCCCTAGTTTTCTCATCATATAATCTTTCTAAAACTAGAGGCAAGCTTCTTCTCAATGCTCAGTCCTTCTGGCCCTCATTTGTATTGTCTATTCGTCTCATATTATATGTTTCTTTTCATTTTTTTTGTATTCTACAAATGAATTTGATCATTCTATTTGGTCCCTCTACTTTCTGAATTATTTCACTTGGTTTGAAACTTTCTGTTCATATATAAACAAATTTCATGAAGAAGAGACCCCAATGAGCAACTATTTTTGATTTTATTTTATTCCTCTTCATTTGGGAAGCAACTTTTTTTTTTAAATAACTATCACTACTAATCAGTTTACTGGATTTCCTTCATGTGTATTGTATTTGTATAATAGCATTTAACTTATTGTAATTAACTGCTTTTATTTTATCTTTCTAAATCATTAAGTGAATAGTTTTTGAGCAAGAGCAGATTCCTTGCCCTCCCACTTCCCTGGGTATAGTTGGCAATGACTGGGAATATGTTTGATTGTTGCAACTCAGTAACATTGGGCATCCCTCAACAACAACAAATTAGATGGCCACAAATATCAGCAATACTGAGAACAGCAAATTATCTTTGAGAGTAAACCCAATGCTGTATCCCATTTGCTATGATGAGTGTGGAGTTACACAATGGAGTGAACAATCAGGACCAAGATTCCTACTGTGATCCAGACATCCATGGATTTTGTCACTCCTTTTAGTGTATAAGGCTTATTTCTCTTATGTCTCAAGCACAGAGGTATAAGCCACATAGTTGAATATATGTGAAACCTACCTCTAAGAAGGGCACCAAAAACAAGTCACCAAGTAAAGGAATAGGTATCATTTTGTTACTAACATATACACCTTATTAGGTTTTTAATTAAAATCACTTCTAAGTTTTCATATAAAGGACAAATATCACATTTGATCCTGTGGGTAGTAGGTCACACCCTGCTCTGTTCAAAAGTGACCCTGGTGGTGCTTGGATATCATATGTGGTACCTGGAATAAAACCAGAGTCAACCCAACAGGTCATGTCTAAGGCAAGTGCCTTATTTCCCATCTGAATTAAAATGTGAGAAAATATGAGATTAAATTTTCTTTAAGAAAAATGTGTGAAAGCTATTAGGAAGATTACTGTGAAAAATTCTATGAAGATATCTATCAGGTGATCTAGCTGTAACCACACAGAGTTATAAAGTTAGATATTTCTGTGTACCTATATTTCTACCTGTATCACATTTTTCTTCTTTGTTCGATACTTCTGTGTGTGTACTATTTATTCTTTTTCCTCTCAGTTTTTGTATTATTTGTTAGTCTAGTGTCAGTTATGTATAACTTCAAAATTCCCAGATCAGTAGATTTCTGATGAGACCAGAGTTGCTTTTTTATTGGAAAGGTGGGAGCCTTAAGAACAGACCTTGCTATATATCGGGGTTTAGTTCTGGCTTTGTGCTTAGGATTCACTTTTGGCTGTGCTTAATTGCTTGTACATAATCGTAGAGATGAAACCACGATTGGTCACATGTAAGAAAAGTGTCGTATATATTATACTATCTCTCTTGTTAGTGAAATTTGTTATAAACTCTCTAGAATTCCTTTCCTGTTTGTATTTGAGGTTTCTATCAGATATTTCTCTCCAATCTGTTTAGAGATCTACTTTCTATTTTCCAAATTTTCAGTCATTTTATATTACTTGTCCTTTATTTACTGAAAATATATGTGCCCTGGATTTAGTGAAGTGTATACAGGTTTTACAAGATAGGTAAATCCTATGAAGAATGATGATGAAAAAAAAAAAGCAAAACTGTCAAGTAAATATTTATTTAAAATTTTTGGGTGATAGAGTGATAATATAGCAGATAAGTTTGGCCTTGCATGGGGCCAACCCAAGTTAAGTGCCTGGCACCCCATATGGTTTCTTGAAAGCCTCCAGTAATAACCGATTCCTGAACACAGAGCCAAGTATAGACTTCAAGCACTAACTGGTGTTTCCCCAAAACGATGCAAATAAAACAACAACAGCAAAAGATCATCTTAATTTTATTAATAATATTACTATTACCAGGAAGCTTCCAGGGTTGGAATAAATTTTTCAATGTTAGATCTCTGGTGTTTGCATCAGAGTGAAAGGTAGACATTAAAAAGTATTTTGAACACGGGAACGCAGAATCAGGGACACAGGTAAAGGAGCTTTGGGGTTAATTTTCAGAAAATCTTCAAAAGTCAGCAGTGTAGAATAGGAATACCAACAGAAGTTCTGAAATACTTCCTGTATCAGCATCCTGGTGGTGTGAATTTCTTTATATATGTGCACATGATTTCAAAAGCATTTTAAACTTGATGCTTTAGTAGACTCAGCATTTTCCTTGAATCTTTTGTCTATTGCATCTAACCAACTTTATTTTTATGCCTACTTATAAATATGACAATGACAGGTAAGGCATTTGGGGGACTGGTTTACCATCATATATATATATATATACATATATATATATATATATATTTTGTTGTTGTTGTTGTTCAAGGTCTTTTCCTCAAATGATGTGTCAGTAAGGGTCCATGTAATTTTGGTTTCTCATATATCACAGCTCTTCTAACTTGGTGGTTTAGTTTAGAAATGTATGTTTTTGTGATATAGTGACTAATTCATTGGAAATTAAGCATAATTGCCTTAATTGTAGATACTTGGTCCTATTTCAGGCTTACTACCAGTAAAATGTTACAAAACTCATCCTTCCCAAATTAAGCTGATCAGCAGACTTTCAGGGAACTCCAAAAATGCAGAGTCCTGGATTAACACTTGCAAGATTTTGATTAGTAAGTGATTCATCAGGTTGGGTCCCGTTTGTATCCAACATTTCTCTATATTCCTTGTAAGTTCTTATTAAAAATAAACAAAGCTTTTCAATCTACTTCAGAGTTGCTAAAGATGGAAGATTCTGGAACTGCATGTGTGACACCATCTCCCCTGATGACTTCTAGACTAGAGTTACTGAGCCTAACACTCTCCTATCTTCTTTCTCATTTCCAACTACCATGCAGCACCATTTAACCAATACCTGCTGCTGACTGAATGTACCTAAAAGCTTATATCGGTGGCCTGTGATCATAGCATTGCACTGTCAGAGATAGGTGTTTGAGAACAAGATGTTGCTTTTCTGGCTGTGTGAGGTGTTATGAAGAATAATGAGCAGAGGTACTCTCAAGCACCATCTAAGGGAGGAGACCTGGAGGTCAGGAGGCAGCCATGGTGAATGGTTTCACCTCAGGTCTCTTAGTTTGGGTTATTCGCCACCTCTCTCCTTTAGCAGATAGCCAAGGACTTTGTCTTGTTGCTAAGATTCAATCAATTGGGAGGTGTGCACACAACTGGAAAATGTAGGAAATGCCAATGTTGTAATATAGGCAAAGTTTCTGCTGTGTGTGATTTGTTTCAATTTTTCCCACTGCAGCTGGTTTGGGGAGAATATGCTATACTTCTTAAAATTCCATGCAGACCTAGCAAACTTTCAGTAGGATCCTTGCATAGGAAGGAAAAAGATCTCAGTGTCTGGCTGGATGTGATGCGCATTCTCAACTCTCCCCCTTAATAGACACAGTGTACGCTACAGAGAGCAAAGTGTAATTTTAAGAACCTTGTAATTCTTTACAAATTAACAGAGCAGATGGTGTTTATGGGATGCACATAGTGAGGAATATTTGGGACGATGTGAGACATGTGTTCCAGGGTTTCGGCCTGCTTTCTACTTAGTTTAGTTTTTAACTATCATGCTGCCAAAAGAAAAAAAAAAACTACTTGTCTCATAAAGCTTTATTGGCTCCAAGTGTGATCAAATGTCCCAGGATAGTTCTAGTATGGAGATTCTAATTTTCTCAGTGAGATGGGTCACCAAAAACCCTGAAACCATCCTACACCCTAGTGTTGCCCTTGCTTCTCCCTAACCAAATATTAGTTGTTTCCAGAGAGTTGGTATTTGTAGTTGACAGGTGGGTTTTGGAAGAGAGAAAGAAAACCAGGCTGGATAAACTCAGCTCTTGGCAAGTCTAAGATAACATGCTAGAGTCAACAATGATGGTACTGCCTGGAATTAAGACTTGCAAGCGTGTAAATGGTTAAAATATTTCTTTACTTAATTTGATTGACTAGAGTTAAAAATAGTATTTATTTTCTGTGAGTTCCCACATAGAAAGACTTCAGGTAGCCAACACATCTATGCAATGATCACTTTCCAGACAGTGCTTGCCTTTAAGACAAGACCAGAGAAGGAAGGAGAAAATGCTAGGTGGGAGGGTAAGAAAGGGATTGTCCTCAAAAGCTATGGAGGAAAAAACAGGTTAGAGTTTATTTTTTTCAGAAATAAAATGTTGGTTCAGAAATTTTCATGAAGACTTCTGGGTGAATTCCTGAGTAATAGTTAAGTGCCTGATACTCTCAAACTCTATATTTCCTCTGCCATTGTCACCCAGCAAGCTTCCTCCTCTGACTTCTCACCTCTAAGAAGGTGAACAAGAGTACTGAATGAACTACACTACAGTATTTTAAAATTATCATTTAAAATTTTATTGAATCATTGTGAATTACCAAGTTTCAAAGTTATTAATGATTGAGTTTTCTGTGTACCATGTTGCAACACTATCCATACACTGTGTCCCCTGTCCCCCTCTCGCCAATGTCCCCAGTCTCTCTCTCACACTCTAGCTTACCCTTGTGGCAGGCATGTTCTCCTTTTTCTTTTTTTGGTTTTTGGTCCACTCCCAGTGACGCTCAGGGGTTACTCCTGGCTATGCACTCAGAAGTCGCTCCTGGCAGGCACGGGGGACCATATGGGAACCGGGGGATCGAACTGTGGTCCGTCCTAGGCTAGCGCAGGCACCTTACCTCCAGCGCCACCTCCCGACTCCCTCCTTTTTCTTTTTAATTTTCTGTAGTTTGCATACTGGTACTGAAATCTCAATGCAACTTTCTTCTTGGGTCCATTCTCTGCCTTTATCTTAGAAGCAGCAGTTTTCTAATCTCTTTTACAGTATTTTTGTTGCTAAGTTTCTTAAGCTTCTATTACCATTCTGAGAGCAGGATTTTGTCATTAAAAAAATAATTCCTGTTTGTGCATTCTTCTCACAGGACTACTTCTCTGCATTCAGTCAAATGATTTGATTTTTATTTTTATACAGATTGGGGAAAATTTTGATTTGTTTTTAATTTATTTTTAATTGAGTTACTGTGAATTACAAGGTTACAGAGATAGTTGTGATTGAGTTTCAGGTAGATAGTGTTCCAATATCATTCCCTTCTCTGATGTTCACTACTTTCTACTAATGGTCCCATTTCTCTGCTGCCACCCAGACTTTGTTATAGACACTTTTCCCTTCTAAGATAGTTCTCCCTTCCCTAATTTATTTGAATGGTTTCTTCCCTAATTTATCTCCCAATCTCCATCCCATTGGCAAGCTCCCTAATGAAGAAAAATTCTCCAGTTCTTTGTTTCTATCGTCTTTGAGCCTTTTATATTTTCCTATAATGTTTCTTTATATGCCCCATATGAGAGAGATTTTTCTGAATCTATTTCTCTCCTTTTGACTATTGCACTCAACACGATACTCTCCAGTTTCATCAATGTAGCAGCAAATTGCTTGACATAATCTTTTCCTATTGCCCAGTTATATTACACTATAAATAAATACACAGTGCACAATAGAATTATACTGTATGTATATGTCTATAGCAAGTTGTTTGCTCTTGGATATTTTGTCTGTTTCCAGATTTTGGCTATTTTATATAATGCTACAATGAACATAAGAGTGCAGGTATCTTTTCTTAAGTGGTAGTCACAGGAATCGAATTGCTCAATGTTACTGAAATTCAGTCCTTAGTTTGAGGAATGTATGTATGGTTTTCCAAAAATTCTGGATCAGTTAACATTCCTAGTAGTAGAGAATGAAGGTGGGAAAAATTTTGACTAGGAAAAGAAGACCATAAATTTCAAAAGAAATTTGGTAATAACATTACAAAATCTTGACAATGATATAGCTTGACTTCATGTCTACTTTTTTACTAAAGTAGTATTCCCCCCAAAGATTAATATTCATGCAGCAGAATATCAATTGCTTAATTTAGTCAATACATATTTGTATGCAATATACATACATGTTTAACACTACCTTGCAGCTACTCTGTGAAACACCCCATGCAATAAGCATGACCAATTTTTTTCCCTTCTATAAACTGAATCATGTCCCAACATAATTGATCCAATGAAACCCCAACTTCTATTGCACTTGAATTTTCAGATGGGTCTTTAAGAACAGTTAATTTAGATGAATTTATGTGAACATGATCTTGCATGGAGATTAGTGTTTGTATAAGAAAAGATGCTGGAGATTATCTTTGCTCTCTCCACCATTTGTGGATTTATCAGGAAGACTTATCTGTGAACTCAAAAAGCACTCAGAAACCAATCCCACTAGACTTTCATCTTTCACTTTTCAGTTCACAAAATTTCTAAGCAATACATTTCTATTATTTAAGCCTCCCAGTGTTATTTTGCCATTGCAATCTAACTGACTAACATTCTGTCCTTGAACTCCTATATTTTTGTCTTTTGTTTTAAGTCACAGTTGGCGATGCCCAGGTATTACTCATGGCTCTGTACTCAGAATGAACTGGAACTTCTCAGGGGGTATATTGGATGCTCAAAATTTAGCACAGTTGGTGAATGCAAGAAAAGTATTATCCTTTGTACTAATCCTCCAAGAAACTCCTGTATTACTAATTGATTGTTTCTAATTGTAAAGGAAAGGCATAGAGTCATGACAAGTTCTTGAACCTTATAGGATAAAAATACTCATATATTTGTAATTTAATTTTAGAGTATGACATCTAAAATGACTTTATTTTTATATTTTAACAAAAAATTAATTGTTATTCAAGTGGAAATTATTTAAAATACATTTTTATAGAATGCTTATAAGAAATGTATAAATTTTATTGTTTTCTATAAGATGTCTCCGAAAAGGAAAGACTGCTCTATGAGGAGGTGGGCCAGAAGTGTGATGAAGGAACTGGATTAATTCATAGAGGGGTTATTGAAGCACAGGAAGAACTCAAATCTGGAGGTCCCATAATCAAAGAAGATAAAATATCTGGAGGTTTTCTGAGCTCTTAGTAATGTTAATCCATTTGCTGATTTCCTTTTGAGAAGATAGAAATGACAGACTCTAGGGATTCTTTAGGGTCTGCTAGCTTTAATGGTATTGTCATGGTTTGTGGCATATGCACTTAAAGTAAATGAAAGGTTAAATTTTATTGGACTTTTCATGAGTATTGATGTTCATGCGTTTTTTGGGTGTAATCAAATGCAGTATGGGGGCAGAGAAATAGTGGAGTTAGTATGGTGTTTGCCTTGCATGTAGCCAACCTGATTTCAATTCCTGGCATTTCATAGAGTCTCCTGAGCCTGCCAAGAGTGAGGTCTGAGCATAAAGACAGTCAGAAGCCAGATGTGACCACACACACACACACACACACACACACACACAAAACCAAACAAACAAAACTGGAAATCTGTACTTCACTATTTCTACTTTTATTACAACTGTAAAGGAAAAATACCATTTTTCTTAGCAGTTTGTTTATTTTATGATCTCTTATGGTCTTCAACAGAATGTATGGTTAATTATCCCTGTTTTTCATCAATCACCCAAGACTGGAGCTGGGGAGGGGACATTGATGAAAAATATCTTCTATACAGGGTTGCTTGACAGATAATCACTGAGGACTACACTTGTGTTGATAAAATAAATATAGAAGTAAGTATTGTAATGGTACACAGCTGCCAAACACTTTCCATAGCTTTGATCAGCAAGTTGTGAAGTAGGTAAACATTTATTTTTGGAATGCCACATTTTCTAAAACCTTCAACCCTTTCACACTTTTTTCCTATCACCAGGCTCTTTCTTGGGCCATCCTTCATTTTAGACTTAAGTGAGTATTTTTGAGTATTTCTGAAGAGTTTCCAACTGAACATTCTAGGAGAAATCCATGGCATTCTCCTGGCTGCCTGCCTTCAAAAACTCAGATTCCATTTTAGCTAGGTGACACATTGTCAAATAATGAAGATTACTTAATTAATTTAATTATTTTTGTAATTAAGATTACTTAATTCTGCATGAGTTTGATGTGATGCTTAATTGAAGGATATAAATAGACTGAGAAAATTTTTATTTGGAAATATTTTGTGGAGGGGGTGAGTTTGAACTATACATTAAAAGAACAGTTAGAACCTGAGTATGTAAATGGTGAAGAAAAAAATGCTCCCCTTTTCATCCAGGTAGCAGCATGAGGCAGAAAGTTTCTGAGCTGTTGAGAAGAATCACACTGGTTAGCAATGTGGGGAATTACAAGAGATCAATTTATGAATTCATAAAAATACAGGTCCATGATTTCAATAGATAAGCAATATAGTAAGAGACAGACAGAAACTAAAGAATATTGAGCATAGGAAATGAAAGTTTAATATCAATACTGAGAATGACGAGGAAAGGAAATACTAAAGATGATGTGTTGTTGGAAAATTACCCAAGGGTAGATAGAGTGTAAGAAACATAGATATATAGAACAGTAGGAATCCTAGAACTATTTGAATGGGCAAATCATCTCGACTAGTGAATAACTGGTTTTGGGAAAGCAACATGTTAGGGATTAGAACATGGTCAATGATTAGTGCTAGTAAAGGTACAGTAGGTGTACTTGGCTGTCACTCCAGATTGTGTTCTGAAGTGTATCCTTTAAAAGCAATTGTCTGTGATTTTCCCTTCGAACTCCCTGCTTCGGTCGAAATTTGGTCTGGTGCTTTAAGGTTTCCAACTAAATCATTCTTTCTAGTTTTAAAATAACAAATTCAATGTCAACAAACATGGCAGAATTCTAGTTTTAAAATAACAAATTCAATGTCAAAAAACTCATAACAGTAGGAACACACTGATGGATTCTGAATTCAACAACCTTTGTGTTAATTTAATAATCTTCACTAGATAAAATGTATTGAATTTCTGTTAGGTGCACAGCTACAGATTCCAAGTTTTAATGATAATCGAAACAAAGACTCTATGCTCATTGATACATGTTATTATAAAATGGAAAAAAGTAGCTAGGCTTGTTTATAAAAGTTGATTTTCTAGGGCCAGAGCAATATTAGTACAATCAATAGGGCATTTGATTTGCAGTGGCCAACACAGGTTCAGTGTTGTCCAGCATCCCATATGGTCTCTTGAGCCTTTTAGGAGTGACTTCTGAGCACAGAGCTGAAGTAACCACTGCAATCCACTGGGCATGGTTTCTAAAAACAAAACAAAGCAACAAAAAAACTTTTGATTGCCCTTACTCTTCACTTCATTTAAATTTGAGACTATACCTGACAATGTACAGGAACTTTTCCTGGTTCTGCACTCAGGAGTGCTGGCCACCTAAGGGGGAAATAATATAGAAAGTTAGAAATGAATCCTAGGTTGGTTGCATGAAAGGCAAATGCCTACCCTCTCTACTATCACTCTGGCCCTGCCTTCTTCACTCTATTTGCTTCTTTCTCCTTTCCTTCCAGTCTCTAATCTCTCCCAAGAACTCCCTCATTCCTTTTTCTCTTTCCTGCTCCAAGAATTTATTCTTTCCTGCCTTCCTTCTTTTATTCTCCTCTCTTCCCCACACTCAACTTTACTTTTCATTATGTGACATCTATATTCATAGACACCCTAAATAGCAATCTCTTGGAGAGAATACATAACTACTTTCTAATAAAAATGCCTATAACCCCGTGGCTGGTTTCTCTCTGATTTTGATGTTATCACAAATTTACTCTTTGTTCAGAATCTCTTATTTTAGTCAGAGGGAATATAATAGGAAATTAACCAAAAGAACATGAATCAAATGCTAAAAACAGAAAAAAAACACCTATATGATGATCATTATCTGCTGAGTCAATGTTCATTTGGTCATTGTTTGGTGTATCTTCAGATATTTCTATCTTTTATACTGGGTATGGCAGTCTCCAATAAATCATTTGAACATTTACCTCATATAATTATGATCTTTACTTGAGTACTGGTGAGATTTGGCAGTTATTAAACACTTTTATGTCCAGATGCTTTTTATCTATTTTCCCCTCCCTATGTTTAATCCTTGTACCTCTCATCCAAGACCTAGATAATGGGTTGTTGATGTTGTTAAAGTAATCTGACCACAGAAATTGATTTGTGGCAACTGTTAAATTTCATCCAATCTAAAGAGGTATTTTCCAATTTTTTGTTTAAGAAAATTGTCTTTATCTAGTAAAAAGAAAATATTATAAATGTCCACATTCTCTTTTTTTGTTTTTTGTTTTTGGGTCACACCTGGCAGTGCTCAGGGGTTACTCCTGGCTCCATGCTCAGAAATTGCCCCTGGCAGGCACGGGGGACCATATGGGGCACCGGGATTCGAACCAATGACCTTTTGCATGAAAGGTAAACGCCTTACCTCCATGCTATCTCCCGGGCCCCAATGCCCACATTCTCACACTGAGATTTATAAATAATACAAAAGTAATGTGGGATGTTCAATGTTCTATAAATAGTGGTGCTATTTTTAATGAGAATATTATTTGTACATACAGGTTTTGAGATTAGATGGACAGCCTTCCAATTATGATAGGTTGACTGCTGAATCAATAGATAATTTGTCCAAATCAGAGGCATAAATGACAGGGTTGTTGCAACTGTGTGGCATATTATTGCTCTCTGTCATTCTGATTGTTTTGACTTCCATAACAGCATTTGAAGAAAAGTCATTTGATTAGCTCTCCACATGTTCAATATATTAGAATCATAGCAATTCAATATTTTGAAGATTTCTTATATATTTAACCCAATTTGCCAGTGATTTTGAAAAAAAAAAAAGAAAAGTGATAGACAAATGCCTTCTTACAGCCATTTCCCACATATTAATGTCCTGCCTAAAGCTAGCATGAAATCAGGGATCTGATGAAAACACCAACATGATAGATTTATACTTTCAGGACCTCCATGAAAGACCACTTGCATTGAATTATGTGTTGAGAATAGATTTTTAGGCTGAAGAGGAATCATTGTTGAAGAAATAGTCCATTTTAAAAATGTAAAACTAAAATTTAGTGTTCCTTACTTTTTTGTTTTATACATTAGGGCGTTGACATCATTTGTGTAAAATTTAACATATAATACTTATGCTCTACATATATCTTTAATAGTTCATGCCAGATAAGTGGTTTTGATATAGTAAGAGAGAGAGGGAAAGAGTAAAATGATTGGCCCTTGTCTAAAATAGGCAGACCTTTATATTTCATAAAGAAGCAAAGATAAAGAGCATACTCTATCTTGGGAGTTCCTCAATTTAAAAGGTATACTATTGCTTTTCTCTATACCCTCTGCTGAAGACCCAATTTTTTTCTTAAACACCTACTTTTTCTACCCTGTTATTTCTCTAAATAAAGCCATTTTTAAGTTTACTAAGTAAAGGAGGGTTCAAAGTTTTATAATATAAAAAAATGAAGTCAAATATTCTGTTTTTCCACAAATAAAAAATTTCAGTTCAAACACTGTGTGGGGTTAGACTGAAAGTATGAAATGTCCCTGGCAGCATGTGCTATTTTGGCATACCTGATTTGAATTGGGAGCCAGACAATGGGGAGAGCAAAAGATCCTCTGATAATCCCAATCAGGAAATTCATTCTCTTCCCTTTCATCAATTCATGTCTAGATCTCTCTGAAATGTGCCTTGTAAAGTAGTGCTCCAAGGCTAAAACAAATAAAGTTGAATAAATACACTCCTCCGCTGCACAACAGATGGCAACTAGCAAAGCTGCTAGAGTGAGAGAGCACTCTTGCCCAGCTTTTGTGTTTAATAATGGTAGCTATTAAACGGTTATCTCTATTCTAGATTTTTTTTCTGTAGAGCAAAGATGAAGAAAGCAATTGGGGTCTAGATCCAATGTAGGTAGAAAAAGCCTATGAACAGTGCTGACAACCTCTTTGATAGACTTTGAAAGAAACATATAAAACTGTATAGTCACAGAATTCTAGAATGCTAGAGTGGGAGATGGCTTTAGAGATGTAATGAAAAAAGTTATGGGTGTTGCATCTGAACTTTCTGGTCAGAACCTGATGATCCCCCTGAAAATCTTGACTTTTCCTCATCACTGAGTAAAATGAATAAGTGTGAAAGGAGAGAACAACAGTAGTATTAATGGAATCACCACTGATGGGGAAGGTGTTATCTTTATCGGACAGAATTTATTTACGATTCTTGTTTATCCCACAAAGTATGCACTGATTAATTTTTAGAGAAGAGAAAACCCCAGTATTCAGTGTTTCTGCTAGACAGTCCTGACACTTTCATCACCACAAGGGGGATATGAGATTTGTGGCTCTTATCTCCCAGTTGTAGATTTTATCTCATGCTACAGGTAATAAGTCTGGAGTCAGAAGTAGATGCTAGATCATTTAGGTAAATATTGACAAAGTGTACCTACTACTGTTTCTTCATACCTACTACTGTTTCTTCAGCCCAGTCAAGGTACAGAATAAGTGAACAGTTGACCTATGATCACACATTTTTGTTAATCAACTAATTAGTTTACACATTTTCTCGTTTCCCTTATATCTTTTGTTGATATT
>PVKC010027062.1:0-15913 GCA_004027635.1 Crocidura indochinensis
GCCTGTCTTCAGACAGGCATTTTGTTTCTCTCTCTCATGATCATTGTCCTGGTAGTTGTTAGTGCAATTATTTCTCTAACTGTATTCACCACCCTTTGTGGTAAGCTTCATACCATAGCTGGTCCTTTCGACCCTCATCTCTATTGTCACTGGGTATTATTACTATACTGTCTCTTATTTTTCCTAAATTCTACAGGTGAATGAGAATATTCTATGCCAAACCTTCTCCCTCTAATTCATTTTATTCAGCATAATGGTCTCCATGTCAATCCATAAATTAAAATATGTCTAAGACACAGGAAGTTGAATTACCCAGTGTGATGTTAGTTTTCAATGGTCCTATCAAGTTTTGGGGTGGACACAGTCAAACACTTTACTTACCCCAACCAAGGCATTGAAAAATAATTTTATTTGTTATTAATCACCACCAAAGAAAAGGATGCAAACTTCAAAACCAATCATTATTCATCCCATCTAGTGATAACCCTACCCTTAATAAAGTCAAAATCTGTATGTGTTTGTAATGGCTGACAGACAACGGGGGATCAGAAAACAATGAGTTAGGTGTTTTTTCTTGTTAAGTTCTGTCAGTACCTTGTATATCTTAGATATTAGTCCCTTATCTGATGGGTGTTGGGTATATAGTTTTTCCCATTCAGTGGGTGGTCTTTGTATAATAGTCACTGTTGCCTTTGAGGTGCAGAAGTTTCTCGGTTTAATGTAATCCCATCTGTTTAGCTCTGCTTCCACTTGTTTGGAAAGTAGTATTTTCCTCCTTAAAAATGCTTTTTGTCTCAATGTCACTTAGTGTTTGCTACTTTTTTTTTCTATATAACTTATGATCTGGGTCTGATATCAAGGTCTTTAATCCATTTTGAACTATATCTTTGTGCCTGGTGTTAGATGGAGGTCTTAGTTTGATTTATTTTTGCATGAGGCTGACCAGTTCTCCCAACATCACTTGCTGAAGAGGCTTTCCTTGCTCCTTTTTGTATTTCTTGCCCCTTTATCAAAAATTAATTGATTGCATATCTGGGGAACATTCTTTGAATACTCAAGTCTATTCTATTGATCAGAGGGTCTGTCTTTATTCCACTACCATATTGCTTTAATGACTATTGCTTTGTAATACAATTTGAAGTTGGGAAAAGTGATGCCTCCCATCTCATTTTCCTTGGTGTTGCTTTAGATATTCATGGGTGGTTATTGTTCCAAATTAATTGCAGGATTGTATGATCCACTTCTTTTAGTTCCTTTGTTGTTGGATTTTTAGTTACTTAAGGTTTGCATTTAGGTGTTGATTTTATCTTTTTCTTCATTTCTTATTTAGGCCTATTTTGTTATGAGTTTCTCCATAATTACTGTTTTTTCTATATTCCAAAGATTTTGGTAATTTTTCTCCTCATAATCATTAGTCTCAAGGAATTTAATTTTTTCTTGATTTCCTCTTTGGTCCAGCTATTTTTGAGCAGCATGGTTTTAGTCTCAGGTGTTATAGTTTCTCCACATCCTCTTTTGACACTAACTCTCGATCTCTAGCATTGTGACCTGATACTGATAGGATTCTTATATTTGTAAATTTTTGTAAATTAGACTTATGTCCTAAAATGTGATCTTAGTGTATATTCCATATATACTTGAGAATGTATATTCATCTTTTTTGAGAATGAAAAGCCATGTCTAAATCCATTAGTCCCAGCTCTTAGTTTTTCATTTCGGGCTCTTATGCCCTTCCTAAAATTCTTCCTAGTGGATCTATCCAGTGGCAAGAATTGTATATTAATCTCTCCCACTACTATCACATTTCTGTCTATATGTTTCTCTAGATTTGTAAGCAAAAGTCTTATGTACTTTGATGACTCTGCATTTGGTGCATATATGTTGATCAAAGTTAGTATTACTTAGTCTGTTGTTCTTCTGATCAATAAGTAGTATCCATCCTTGTCTCTAATTATTTCTTGAAGTTGAATGCGATTTTTTCAGATAAAATTATGGCTGTCTCAGCATTTTGTTGTTGCAGTTGTTGTTGTTGCCATTGTTGTTTATTATCCTTGTTTAACATTGAATGACTTGCTAAAGCCAAAAGTGTCCCCTAAACACCCTGAGCACTTTTTATGAACTCTTACCTCAAAAAATATAATATATATTATATGGTATTGGCTTGTTTGAAGTCACCTACTGGAAAGGGCTAGAGCTTGAGATCCCTTGGTTCAGTAATCACTCCTTGTAAGGGAGTAAAGAGATACAAAAGAAAGAGAGGTTAGTACTCAAAATGCAGACCCCAGGCACTTTGAGTTCCCAACTGAGAAACCAACACTGGGTTCATGGGAAGAGGCCTAGACTGACAAACTCAGAACCTGGACAAAGGGAAGGAGCCCGATCCTGGATGAAGCCAAAGGAAGGAAACATCTGAAGACTGCTGAAGAAGGGAGAAAAGTGACCCTTAAAGGAGACTAGAATGAGAAAGATCAACATTTCTTTTTTAATGCCATTATTGTTATTATTATTATTGCTGTTGTTGTTGTTGTTTTTATTGTGTTTTGGGATCACACCCAGTGACATTCGGGGGTTACTCCTGTCTCTTCACTGAGAAATAGCTCCTGGCAGGCTTGGGGTACCATATGGGATGCCAGGGATCTAATCAGGGTTGATCTTGGGTCAGCCCCATTCAAGGTAAATACCCTACCGCTGAACTATCACTCCATCCCTGAAAGATCAACATTTAAAAAAATTTTTTGTTTGTTTTGGGGCCACACCCAGCGGTGCTCAGGGGTTACTCCTGGCTGTCTGCTCAGAAATAGCTCCTGGCAGGCACGGGGGATCATATGGGACACCGGAATTCGAACCAACCACCTTTGGTCCTGGATCGGCTGCTTGCAAGGCAAAGGCCGCTTTGCTATCTCTCCGGGCCCACATTTTAAATTTTTTATAAAAGCATTATAGGACAAGTAGATGGAACAAGGAAGTTAGAATAAGGAGAGGAATATTTGCTTATTTTCTAGGTCAATTTGAGGTTTGTTAGACAGTCTTTTTGATCCTTGAACAGGCAAGTGATAGACAATTTAAATGCAATTCCCAGGATATTGTTAGTCTTGCTATATATTTCCTAATTAGTGAAGGCTGAGAGTGGTTTTCTTTTCTAAAAGTGTACAGAATCTAACTTGTAGCACATATTACACGCACACACACACACACACACACACACACACACACACACACACACACACCTTTGCTACCCAGGATCAGATCATGTATCTGGGTCCCCAAAATACAGCTTCAAGCTCCTCAGCACAGGCTCATGACTCTACTCCCACCACAAATTCGCCTCCACAAACAGGATATTTTTAGGACTTGCCCATGTCCTAAGCCTGTTATCATGCTTGGCTTATTTGCTCATCTATTTGAAACAAAACCATTCCCAAAGATGAACACAAAGGGCTAACAGTCACTTGTGTGGGCTTCATCCACTGGACATAGAGTCAGCATAGAAAAGAATTCCCCATTCTTTGGTCTTTGTTGAGTTTCATATTATTATATTTATCAGTTCTATTTGAATAAAACATATTTATAAAAATTTTTATTTCAAAACTACAAATGACTTTGATGCTACTTCAAACCCAAAGATTTCCAATTGCCCACATTTTTGCCTTGATCCCTAGATAAGACACCTATATACCTGAATGGGTACCTTGTTTGTGTTTACCATTTTCATCTTTCTAAGAAGACATTAACCTTTGTTTTTTGAGATAACAGAACTGGTTACTCTCAGATCAAACACACAAATCAAAATATGTCTAAGACAGAGGAAGTTTAATTACCCAGTGTGATGTTAGTTTTCAATGGCCCTATCAAGTTTTGGGGTGGGCAAAGTCAAACACTTTGACTTACCCCAACCAAGGCATTGAAAAATACTTTTATTTGCTATTAATCACCACCAAAGCAAAGGAAGCAAACTTCAAAACCAATCATTTTTCATCCCACCCAGTGATAACCCTACCCTAGTAAAGTCAAAATCTGTATGTGTTTGTAATGGCTGACAGATAATTGGGGATCAGAAAACAATGATTTCCCTGGTCATATGTAAACCATGACCAACATTTTGACTTTATAAACCATTCTGTACATTTGGAAATTTTAATTGGTAGATAGGGTTGTCTTTCTTTGGCTCATTTCCCATGGATTAATATAACTGCCATGAACACCCATGAGATCAGATGTACACTAACAAGGCTCTGACTAGACAAGCAAAGAAAGTATCCCTTTTTTTCTCTCAGTTAGACTTGTGAATGGGACAAGTGTTTGCATAAATTAGACTGGGATAACAAATATTTTTCTGAAATATTTCCAGTTGCTATATGCATACAGGATTAGTTAATTATAGAAGCTAGTCTACACACTGTTCTCCACATACTTTAAAGCTTTACAAACCAGCAAGAGGGAAGGCACCCATGTAAGAAATATGAGTAGTAGAACTATAAGAAATATGAGTAGCAAAACTATAAATCAGTGTTTTTGACAGGTTAACTTTATCTAGTCTTGATTCAACCAACATTTTTTCATTAATTTATGATGGTGAAGAGTATCAGGCATGGTCAATACTGCTAAAAATAATACTGGCCATTCCTGTAATGTGTTATAAAAAATGTTTAAAGCATTTGTAATAATCACTTTGAAAATCTTAAGTGAAGTGCACATGCTGGAATTATGCCATGCAAAGTACAAGATTCTAATAGTTTCCCATTATTTAAAGAACATTTTTGAACATATCAGCTCCAAAAAATCTTTAAATGCTTTCTAGCATATACTGGTAAATATAACTATAAGCTAATTTTCATTTAACAATTCAGCTTACTGATAACCCGACTCAATCTCTTATCTTTTATCAAGCATAAATTACAGAAATAAATTTGCTAGGTAACATCCTACACATTATAATTATTCAGTCAAATCAATATTTCACACACCTTAACACTCTCCTAAGAAAAGTCAAATCAATATTTCACACACCTTAACACTCTCCTAAGAAATGACAGAGGACATAGAAATATTATAAAATTGAATAACTGTTATCGAAGTGCTTCTCACCAAAATACTCATGCTAATTTAATTAGCAGTCAACGACATGTAGGTTCAATGTGAGGGTCTAAGGATGTGGAACAGGTGTGAAGGACCAGCAGGACTGAAATGTCAGATCACCTCAAAGACCTTCAGGGCTGCACCCTGCATGCCAGAGGAGCCATGTTGTTCTGGGGATGAAACTGAATTCAGCTGCATGTAAGTTATGTACATAATCCCTTGTAATGTCTCTTCAGTCCTAAATTCGTAAGACTACTCTTCTAGAAAACTAAATAACAACAGAAAACTTTGATAATTTTTAGATTTAAAAGAAAAAGTTTAATAGCTCAGCGGTAGGGCGTTTGCCTTGCATGCGGTTGACCTGGGAAAGAAGATCCAGGTTTGATTCCTGGAAACCCATATGGTCCCCCAAGCTTGTCAGAGCGATTTCTGAGAGCAGTGCCAGCA
Source organism: Crocidura indochinensis (assembly GCA_004027635.1). Classification (NCBI taxonomy): domain Eukaryota; kingdom Metazoa; phylum Chordata; class Mammalia; order Eulipotyphla; family Soricidae; genus Crocidura; species Crocidura indochinensis. Next base: position 5,524 of record PVKC010027062.1, read on the forward strand.
ATATCCCCTGAGCACGAGTGCGGCCCAAAGACCAAAAACCAAAAACAAACAACAATAGAAAAAGTTTTATCCAGTTGCATAAAACTAGTATCATTCCCCCTTTTTAGTTTCCCAGCCTTCCCCCATCTTTATTGAGACATCATGATTCCTACTCTTTCTTTTTAATTGTTTATTTCTTATTTTAAACTTTATGGTTACAAGGTTGTTTATAATACAGTTTTGTCGTTGTTGTTGTTTTACAAAGTTGCTAATGATTGAATTTCAGATATTATACCCTTCTCTGGTACACATTTCTTACCTCCAAGGCCCTGTCTATTTCCTTCCCACCCTCCAACCTGCCTACCTCTGGGGCAGTCATTTTACTCCTCTCTCTCTCTCTCTCTCTCTCCCTCCCTCTCTCTCTCTCCCTTTCTTTTCCTTTTAGACAATATGGTTTGTACTATTGTTAATGAAGGGGTACTATGAATATCACTTTATCACCTTTCAGCACCAAGTTCCTGTCCAGAGTGACCATTAGCAACTATCATTGCATTAGTGATCCCTTCCTGGTCTGACTGCACTTCTCCACTATTTGTTCCAAGCTTTCTAGCATGTGCTCGTTCCTAGCCCTCGTCTATATTCTCTGTATATTATTACCATACTAATCTTTTTTGTTCCCCAGTTTCCCAACCTTCCCAAACCTGCCCCATGGCAGGTATGAATAATTTATTTAGTATTGTTAGTTAAAATAATGATAATGGAATTATCAAAAAATTAACTAAGAGAAAATTTGTGAAAATTGCTGTATCTTCAATAATGTCATTATGTTAGCATTTGAAGGTTTACTAAGCTGTTTATTACTAGTTGAAAATTATATATTTTTATTTTATTTGTTAAAATTATGTGACTAAAATGATAAATTTGTATCTACTGTGGAGTATTTCTACTTGAAGTCAGTACTAAAATTATGGAAGTGTTCTGAGGCCAAACAAGCAGTTATAAGACCCAGAAATTTGAGAATCTGGGGCCTGGAGAGAGAGCACAGAGGAGTTTGCCTTGCAAGCAGCCGATTCAGAACCTAAGGTGGTTGGTTCGAATCCCGGTGTTCCATATGGTCCCCCGTGCCTGCCATGAGCGATTTCTGAGCAGATAGCCAGGAATAACCCCTGAGCACAGCCGGGAGTGGCCCAAAAACAAACAAACAAAAAAATTTGAGAATCTGTACAGCTGGGTAAAGGTATTCAATAGTGGCATCCCTTTTGTTGGGCCCTAGTGAAATCAGCTGTGAGAGCAATATATCCATGAGTTTTCACAGCTTAGTTTGCCTCACAGAGAACTTTTGCCTCAATCTAAACACAATCACAAAGTACCTACTAGATAGTCAAAAGGACCATGAAGACCATCAAGAGGAAGGAAACATATTTGACTATGTCACTGACAATCCCATCCTCAGATATTTTGCAAAGGCATAAAGGAGAGTTGGTGCTTCTCAGATGTAAACTCGGAAGGAGTAACAAACAGAATCTACTTTTTCATAGGGTCAACACGAGGAAATAAAGCATTAAACTTAAAAAAGTGGAGAAGAAAATAAAACTAGACAGACTTAGACTGTAGGTACCTGAGGTAAACCATGATATTATCCTTTCCATAACACAATTGTTTTATATTGCCTTTTAACAAGCAAGTTGGATTATACTCTGTCACTTGAAGCCAAAGCATGTGATCACTACTCCCTCAACTCTTCTCCATCCATAACAAAGAAAGGATCTTAGAATTAAGCTACTATTATATGATTAATTTGATTATTATCTTTTATCTAAAATTTAACTAAAACAATCAAGTTGCTATGAAGCATATATATGGAATCAATCCATAATCCTAGCACTATTTAGGACAACTGTCTTGAAAAATCCCAGAACTAGTGTTTGGATTGCATGAGTGATTCCATAATTATCATTCTACAAATTTTAAACTTACAGTCTTGATCCAAAAAACACAATTATGACATGTCTACAAACAGTATACAACCCACATTATCCACAAATTCTCTGGCTTTTTACTCTCTAGTAACCTGGGCAACCAGATCAACTGAACTTTGATTCATCTCAAGTTTCCCTCAACTTAAAGAATGATCTATATTTTAAGAACCATCAGACAAAGGTCTTCTAATATTGCTTTCAACACCATTGCAATACAAATAGTACATCATATCCTTTCTTTGAAGACTAGATCTTTTTTTGGCCATTAAAGGGGCCAATTTTGGAAGCCCTCTCCTTTGTATATTACTGTTACATAAAGCATAAAAAATTGGTAGCAAATGAATATCTACCAAGAATACTATTTATTCAGCTGCTTTTTCTTAACCTTGGGATTCTTGAATTTAAATGGAAGGAGAGAGGATAATTAGATATGATGCTTGAGAAGTTGAGTCCTAATAGTTTGTGAGGTTGAGAGTATTCGTCATTTCACCCACTCATCAAATATTTCTTCATGGTTTACTCAACAAAAAAAATAGTTATGGGAGGCAAATCTGTTTGAAATTATTCATATCTAAGACATACACTGTAAGATTAGAAAGAAGCCTAAAAACCTATTCATATATTTCCAGGGTAAAATGTGTTCCACAATTATGGAGAGATTTTCAGATGGTCATAGATGCTGAAGAGACTGAAAAGAATACGGACAAAAGGGGTTTTGTTCTTTACAATAGAATAATGAATCCAGGTCCACCCAAAGCATTGTTTATTTATCATTGCTAAATAAAGCACCTTTATTTATCTTTGTTTGATCCTCAACTGCTAAGACAACATCAAAAACAACTACAGACACACTTGAACTGAAATCTCGATTAATACTAACATAAAATACCACCCAGGCTCTGACCAACCTTGCTGCTACTTCTCTAGAGAATAAGTATAATTTCTGACTTGCACAGGACGTGATCATCATGTCTGGGTTTATTAGTCTGTCGTCTCTTGAGTTTCTTTCATGGTAATAAAGAATCCAATAAAACCTTGATATACCTTGGATTATACTGCTTTCTCCAATAGGCCTTTTTCCTTAGGAGCTATTAATATCACTAAAGTGCTAATAGTCACAAGCCCAAAAGGGAATCTGCAAATATGCTATGAAATGTAGGACCTCTAAAGGATGAGTGCATTCAGATCAGCTGGATGTAGAAATGCATTACTTCCAAGGAAGTCAGCACTCAAGCAGTAAGTTTGTCCTCTAATGGGGGACAAGTTGACAATATTTTCTGTGCTGATCACTTTGTTTAGCGATAGACAGATTAGAATCAATCTTGAGTTTAGCAACCACAATTTGAAGGGATGTTAAATTAAATGATTTTATAATGTCTCTTCCATATTCAAAATTTTATGTGTTGCAAAAAGAAATAATCTCTATGTGGTACAAATAAGAGCAATGAGGATTATAGAAAGAAAAGGAAAAATCATAAGTGGTTGTTAATTGTGAGATATTGGTGCTATTTGCTATTACTTTGCCTTTGACTTCTAGCACATAGTAAACCGCATATTCCCACTCATTGCAGTTTGGCACAGCCTGGTGACTAACTCTGACCAAAGTGTCTTAAGAAAATATCACATATGTTACTTCTGGGCTACACACTTACTTTACAATATTATCTCTCCCTGTGGCCTCATTTACGGATCCCCCAGTCAGCAACATTTCAGAAAGATGAATAACAGTCAGCCTGGATTCTGAAGTTGGGGATTCCAGGAAATAACGTCCTTCTACTAATGTGGTGAGGATATATAATCCCATAAGTCATAAAGTCTTTTTCTTTTAAGGCATTGAGAGTTGATACTGTAACATAACCCCAGCTCTCCCAACAGAAACAAGGATAGCTTTTACGAGAAGATGAAACTCCATTGCAAAGTAGAAAGAGACAAAGAAATATTGAGATATCTAAATTAGAATCTAGTCTAATCCAGAGATTCCCAGAAACGTAAAACCAAATAATTAAGAATATCCAAGATGAGTCTCAGACATCAGAAATTTACAAAAGTCTTCCAGGAAATTCTATAGTGCATCCAGTTTTGAAAATTACTGATCTAACAATAGGGATAAAAATAAAATAAGAATTACTACTGAATAAAGCACAAATAATTCTTGTAATATGCATATGTTCTAAAAGTCTAAGATTTCTTTGTAGCTTCAATAAATGTATCAAATATATGTGTTCAAATTTTATACAATCAAAAGAAAAATTACATGTTAATGACTTAAAGTTATTTGTTAATGACAAAAATTGTGTTTTTTTCTATCTTGAAGACAGGCAGGGGTCGGGGAGGAGGAAGTGAGGGGCACTGGTAGTGAAAAGGTTGCTCTGGTGAACAGGGTGTACTTTTTATGACTGAAACCCAACTATAGACATGGTTTTAATCATGGTGCTTAAATAAAGATATTATTGTAAAAAATAAATAAAATAGTATAAAATTGTTTTTCTTTTGTCACTTAAATGACATAAATGAAATGCTGTTTTATTAATCTCACACACTATTGGTGAGAATATAAATAGATAAATATATTATGAAAATAGCATGGAGAATCCTAACAAAATTAAAAATATTGTAATATGATCCAACTATTCCATTGGTACCCATGAACACAAAAATATTAGTTCAAAAATACATATGGTGTTCGCTTCGGCAACACATATACTAAAATTGGAATGAAACAGAGATTAGTATGGCCTCTATGCAAGGATGACACACACACACAAATTCGAGAAGCATTCCGTGTTTTTTGAAAAAGAAAAAAATCTATATATGCACTAAAATTTATTGTAGAATGATTTACAACAGTCAGGATATAGAAACAGTCAAAGTACTTATTGATAGCTGATTTGATTTAAAAAACGATATGATATTTGCACATAATGGATTACTACTCAGTCCTTGGGGGAAAAAAAGGTAAAGTATAACAATATGAATGGATCATGAGGGAGAAAGCTAAGTGACTGAATGGGTCAGAAGGAGAGAGATAAATACTAGATGGTTTTACTCACACACATGGACAATAAACAAAGCAATGCAAAAACAAATCAGTGAATTCTGAAAACAAAACTGAGGTTATGGGAGAGGGGGTGATAGGAGCAAAGGGTACAGAGGACCCAAAGAATTGTGGTAATGGGTTATGAATAGTTTGGTGGTGGGTGCTTTGAGATTTTGGTGTCTTTGAAGAAATGTGAATTTATATACCTCAAACTTAACACAGCATTATAAATTAATTTAACTCCATTTTAAAAATACATGAAATTTTTTATTTAGAGAAAAACTGTGTCCTTTAAAACTTAATTTATTTTTATTTAGGTACCCTGATTAACAGAGCTATTAGTAACAGAAATTAGGGCATTTGATGTTCCAACTCCAAACCAACCAATCAGTATCAATGTCCATTCACTAACGACCCAAAGTCTAGACCCACTAATGTCGCTCTCTGCTCTATCTCCTTAGTAAACTATGTTTTTTGTTTGTTTGTTTGTTTTTGGGGGAGTATTTGGAGTCACACCCAGCAGCTCTCAGGGGTTACTCCTAGTTCTACGCTCAGAAATCGCTCCTGGCGAGCTTGAGGGACAATTTGGGATGCTGGTATTTGAACCACTATCCTACATGCAAGGCAAACACCCTACCTCCATGTTATCTCTCCGGCCCCAATTAAGAGTTCCACCTACTCTCTCAATGAAACAAACAAACAAACACAATAATTTCAAAATTTGACTCATTTGAAGTCAAAGATTTTGGTTTTTTATCTTTGTACCTCTAGACTTTGACATTGAGCTAGAGTTCCATAATGAATACTGTTGATAAATGAACAAATACTCTGTATTGTTGATTTCTAGACAGATCTCAGCAACAACCTTCTCATTCATAGCTAAACTAGAGAGGGTGTTGGGGCCTGATATGGATGTGCCCATGTGTTTATTCCTGGTTCTGTGTCCAGAAAACATTCTGGTGGTGGTCTTACCCACTATACTATCTAATTGCATTTATCTTAAAATATTTCCCAACTGTACTGTTATAAAATTTTCCCTTTGGGGGCCTGAGAGATAGTACATTGGGTAAGGAGTTTGCCTTGAATGTGGCCAACCCAGATTTGATCCCAGGCCCCACCTATGGTGCTGTAAACATTGCCAGGCATGATCTGAGCACAGAGACAAGAATAAGCTAAGAATGAAATCAGCCAGGTGTGGCCCAAAAATCAAAACAGAAGTCTTTCCTACCTATAAAGTTTCCCTTAAATTCCCCCATTTTGCTGGTTTACTTCATCTACATTCAAGTCTTTTATTATTCCATGGAACATTCAGTAAGTACTTTGATTTACCTGAATTTTTATCTTCCCTAGTGTATATATCCTACACCATCACCAGGGATAAAAATCCTACTAAGGAAGGCCCTACTACTAAACATGGCACTGACTTACTCTAAAGACGATTCTTATGACACCCCGACAACCTGGTAACAGCAACAGTCTGCTTTTAGGGCAAGATTCCCTGAATGCTAACTAATGATAAGAAGAAACCTGAATACACCACACATCAACAGGAATTCAACATAGGACCTATACAGAAACCAGAATATATAACTACAGAAACCTGACAGCAACAGCTGCGATGCTGAAAAGCTGTTGCTTTCTTTGTTACATTCTCTGTTATACAGAGAGTGACTATGGGGTTGGACAACCTCATATGCCTGGAGCCTTTAGTTGGTCTTATGCCAAAATACTTCAGGAGTAAGATGTTCCTGTTTTCAGGCCAAAAGTTTTTTCTTCTAATTTCTCCCATATTTTGCTGTGCCTATGCAAGCAACTGCTACACACAGATACACACACACACACACACACACACACACACACACCTTTTTTTTAGTGTATCTCCCATCTCTAAAAAGAAAAATATGACTGTACTAAACCTTGGTTATTGTATTGATGATTTTATTGGTGATAAAATAATTTTCACGAATATAACTGCTAAAGAATTCTTTCTTCTTTTCCAAATTTTGTTTAGATTCTCTATTTTCTTTCTCTCTTTTTTTTCTTTGGTTTTTGGTTTTTGGGCCACACCCAGTGCCGCTCAGAGGTTATTCCTGGCTATGCACTCAGAAATCACCTCGGCTTGTGGGACCATATGGGACACCACGGGATCAAACATGGTCCGTCCTAGGCTAGCGTGGGCAAGGCAGAAAGATGCCTTACTGCTTGTGCCACCACTCTGGCTCCAGCCCCTTCTTTTCTTTCTTTCTTCTTTCTTTCTTTCTTTCTTTCTTTCTTTCTTTCTTCCTTTCTTTCTTTCTTTTTCTTTCTTTCTTTCTTCTTTTCTTTCTTTCTTTCTTTCTTTCTTTTTCTCTTTCCTTTCTTTCTTCCTTCCTTCCTTCCTTCCTTTCCTTCTTTCTTCCTTTCTTCCTTCCTTCCTTCCTTCCTTCCTTCCTTTCTTTCTTTCTTTCTTTCTTTCTTTCTTTCTTTCTTTCTTTCTTTCTTTCTTTCTTTCTTTCTTTCTTTCTTTCTTTCTTTCTTTCTTTCTTTCTTTCTATTTTTTAGTAACTTCTCTTTCTGTCATCCTGAAACAAATGTATTATGATCAGTTAGGTCAACTATGTGATACAGTTTTATTAAATAAATAAAATTTTAAAAAACTATATAGTTCAATTTAGAATTTTATTGCATGCCATTTTGCTTCATTTGTGTTAATCTTATCACAAGATCTTTGAGATTAAATGTCAATTCTCAATTTAGAATAATACCTGCATTTAATGAGAGCATTACAGCTCATTAGGTACTTTTTCACACAATGTCAACTTTAATGCTCTCCACAACCTCAAGAGGTAGAAAAGTTTGTTTCTTCCTAATTCTGTGAAGCAAAGAATCCATGTTCTTCCTTCATCAGTTAATGCTGTATCATTTGACACCTGGCACCAACAATACATGTCGAGATTGAAGAAATAAATATAAATACAGTAATATTCCCATTTTCTCTTTATGACCTTTGAAGAGTAGAAAATACCACCCCAAAATATTTCTCTTGGAAAAAAGAGTATTTTGAGTGGATTACTTTTGTCAAACGGACAAGTGATGCTTAGAAAATAGAGTTATCCTTCCTCAAGAGAAATTAACATGAACAAAGAAGTGTTTCTCAAGAAAGTCACTATTGGGGGCCCGAGTGTTAGAACAGTGGTAAGGCATTTGCCTTGCACAAGCCTGGCCCAGGATGGATGTGAGTTCGATCCCTAGCATCTCTCTTTTTTTTTCTTTATTTAAACTTATCTTGATTACAAATATGATTGTGATTAGGTTTCAGTCATGTAAAGAACACCCCCCTTCACCAGTGCAACATTCCCACCACCAATGTCCCAGATCTCCCTCCATCCCACCCCACCTACACCTATACTCTAGACAGGCTTTCCAGTTCCTTCATTCATTCACATGATTATGGTAGTTCTCAGTGTCGTCATTTCTATAACTGCACTCACCACTCTTTGTGGTGAGCTTCATGAAGTGAGCTGGAAGTTCCAGCCCTCCTCTCATTGTCTCTGAGGATTGTTGCAAAAATGAGTTTTATTTTTCTTAAAACCCATAGATGAGTGAGACTATTCTGCATCTCTCTCTCCCTCTGACTTATTTCACTCAGCATCATAGACTCCATGTACATCCATGTATAGGAATATTTCATGACTTCATCTCTCCTGATGACTGCATTATATTCCATTGTGTTTATGTACTAGAGTTTCTTTAGCCATTCATCTGTTGAAGGGCATCTTGGTTGTTTCCAAAGCCTGGCTATTGTGAATAGTGCTGCAATAAATATAGGTGTGAGGAAGGGATTTGTGTACTGTATTCTTGTGTTCCTAGGGTATATCCCTACAAGTTGAATAGCTGGGTTGAATGGGAGCTCAATTTCCAGTTTTTGGAGGAATCTCCATATTGCTTTCCATAGAGGTTGGACTAGACAGCATTCCTATCAGCAGTGGATAAGAGTTCCTTACTCTCCACATCCCTGCCAGCACTGATTGTTCTCATTCTTTGTGATGTGTGCCAACCTCTGTGATGTGAGATGGTATTTCATCGTTTTGACTTGCATCTCCCTGATGATCAGTGATGAGGAGCATTTTTTCATGTGCCTTTTGGCCATCTGTATTTCTTTTTTATCAAAGTGTCTGTTCATTTCTTCTCCCCATTTTTTGATGGGGTTAGATGTTTTTTTCTTGTAAAGTTATGTCAGTGCCCTTTATATTTTGGATATTTGCCTCTTATCTGATGGGTATTGGGTGAATAGTTTCTCCCACACGGTGGGTGGTTCTTGTATTCTGGGAACTATTTATTTTGAGATTCAGAAGCTTCTCAGCTTAATGTATTCCCATCTGTTTATCTCTGCTTCCACTTGTTTGAAAAGTGCAGTTTCCTCCTTGAAGATGCCTTTAGTCTCAATGTCATGGAGTATTTTACCTACATGTTCTATATACCTTATGATATCAGGTCTGATATCAAGGTCTTTAATTCATTTGGATTTTACCTTCATACATGATGTTAACTAGGGGTCTATGTTCACTTTTTTGCAAGTGGCTAACCAGTTCTGCCAGCACCACTTGTTTAAGAGGTTTTCCCTGCTCCCCTTAGGATTTCTTGCTCCTTCGTCAAAGATTAGGTCATTGTGTGTCTGGGGAACACTGTCTGAGAACTCAAGACTATTCCACTGATCTGAGTGTCTGTCTTTATTCCAATACCATGCTGTTTTGATAATTACTGCTTTGTAGTACAGTTTAAAGTTGAGGAAAGTAATGCCTCCCATTTTCTTTTTCCTAGGAGTGCTTTAGCTATTTTAGGGTGTGAACTTCATAAGTGTTTGGTCCACTTCTTTGAAGAATGTCATGGGTATCTTTAGAGAGATCGCATTAAATCTATACAATGTCTACGAGTGCTTTAGCTATTCGAGGCTGTGAACTTCATAAGTGTTTGGTCCACTTCTTTGAAGAATGTCATGGGTATCTTTAGAAAGATCGCATTAAATCTGTACAATACTTTGGAGAGTATTGCCATTTTAATGATGTTAATCCTGCCAATCCATGAGCGGGATCCCTAGCATCTCATATGGTCCCACAAGCCAGGAGTGATTTCTGAGCACAGAGCCAGGAGTGACTTCTGAGTGCCGCTGGTGTGGCCCAAACAAAGCAATCAAACACACACGAAAGTCACTATTACAGAAAATTTGCTCACCTGAAAGACTTGCCTGCCCAAATTTCCATCTCTAACCATCACATGAATTTCCTTTTCCACTATAAAGACACTCCAACCCCTTGTCCTTTCTCATTGTTCAGAATAGTATGTCAGCCTCATCTTGCTGTTTTTTGAGATTGCTATCTTTGCATGCTGCCTAAAAGAACATACATAATTAAATCTT
>PVKC010027063.1:0-15908 GCA_004027635.1 Crocidura indochinensis
GGGGATCTCCCATGGGGGGGTGGGGGGAGACCGGCTCCCATGGGGGACGCAGGCGCTGCCTTGCCCGAATAGGGGGGAGAAGAAGGCTGCTTTCCCAGGACCAGGCGCTCCTCTCCGATCCGGAGCCCGCCAAGTTGTTCCCAGCGGGGCTGGCATCCAACTTCGCCTTCCCGATTTAGCCCGGGGAAGCTCCAGGCTGCAAATAGCGGCGCGCGAGTAAGTGGGGCCCGGGGGGTGGGGGGACGCGCGGCGGCTCCGGGGGGCGCGGCAGCTCCTTACCCGACCGGTTCCCCTGCCGCCTGGCCAAAGTTTGGGGCGGCAGCGGCTGGGCACAATGGACGCGGAATCGACGGCGCGACGGGCACCCCCGGGGAAGTCTCCAGCGGCCCTGGGCTCCGGAGTCTCCCCCGCCCGGTGCCAGGTCCCGGAGCCCGCAGCGGCAGCGTGGACTAAAATGGGCATCGCGGCGGCGGTGGCAGCGCCGGGCCGGGCTGGGAGCCGCATCGCGCACGCGCCCCCCGGGCGGGCGGAGTCCTGGGCGGCTGCTGGGGCACCCCGACCGGCTCCTCCTATTTCTTATTCCCCACTTTCCAGCGCCCGGTGCTCAGCAAACTTTTGTCCTAGACATGAATCCGCTTGGGCTAAGCAGCTACGCATTTGGGCAATACATTTGGCAATACACTCTGCTTACACAGTCCTGGATTTGTAACCGAATTGCTGTCTAGATTTCTTTGCAAAAGAGATCTTGCTCTTTCAATGAACTACATGACAGATTAGTTTCATAGTGAGCACCTCGTAAGTTATACACATAAAAATTCTAATTCTAATTCTAATAATAATAATAATGATGCGGGCCAGAGAGATAGCACAGCGGTAGGGCGTTTGCCTTGTAAGCAGCCGATCCAGGATGCACGGTGGTTCGAATCCAAGCATCCCATATGGTCCCCCGAGCCTGCCAGGAGAGATTTCTGAACGCAAAGCAGGAGTAATCCTAAGCGCTGCCGGGTGTGACCCAACCCCCCTAAAATAATAATAAAAAAATAATAATAACAATAATAGTAATAATAATAATAAATAAAACGCCCTGTGCTCCCTCCCCAGGTCCTCCACTAGCTCTTGATCCTGCCCTTGTTTGGGCATCGGCTGGGACGTGGAACCAGTAGGCGGTGGGCGCTCGTCGCCCTTAGGGACCGTGTCCCAAAGAGGAGAGAAACGACGCTAAGAAGGAGCGCTAAGGCGCTTTGTCCCCTTCAAAGTCCCAAGGCCCAAGCACACAACTGCTTGGGACTCCCCGGCGTCCAGCTTGGGGCTTCCCGGCGGCGTCCGAACCTGGTGGCCAAGGCTTAGAGGTTCGGTCCCTTAAGGAAGCAGAAGCTGGCAACGGGACCGGAGCCCGCCAGCCCCGGGAAAGGATCTGGCACAACTCGCCTCTCCCTCCCCGAAAAGTGTCTCCCCACGGCGGGGCCCAGGTCCTTCCCGGCTAGCGGAGCTCCACCCGAATCCTCCACGAGAAACTGGTGGCATAGGGACCACACGTCAGGAATACAGGATCTGAACGCAGGCTCCAAGCAATCTTTAGAGTGTTTAGTAGAGGGCAGCTCGTTTGGTAAGAAATACAGGGGAGAAAAGGAGTTGGAGGGTGGGGGTAGAAGAGGTGGGTTTGGATGAAGGTTGAATTTCAGTCCTAAGGGCCTCCCTCACCTGGGCCGATTCGTTCGTGCGTGCCTGATGATCTACCAATTAGAAGACCACGGGTACTAGTTATAGAAAAGAACAGCCCCCTTTACCTCTGTAACCCAACTACAAACATATTTGTAATCATGATGCTTAAATAAATATATTATTAAAAAAAAAAAGACCACAGGTACCTTATAAAATGAGAACCTAGGAGTAACTCTCTCCCCATTACAGAATGTTTAAGAAACATAATTGGATTTGAATCCTGCCTCTGCTACCAGCTAGCTGTGAGATCTTGGGTCAGTTGCTTTGATACTCTGTGCACTTTCCTTATCTTTACAATATGGGATGGTAATGGGGGCGTGTGTGTGTGTGTGTGTGTGTGTGTGTGTGTGTGTGTGTGTGTGTGTGTAACAGATCATAGTACTTGTACTTCATAGGACTATGTTAAAGATGAAATATTTTATAGATACTTAGATTTATACTTGGTACATAAATATTATGCTTTAAAGCTTCAGTAACATGTTCGAAACTATGTTTCATGCGATTCATGTTACAACTTTACAAAGATTGATTTCAAGGCTAATTCTTCCGTTTTTTGTTTTGTTTTTGTTTTGTTTTGGGGCCACACCCATTTGACGCTCAGGGGTTTCTCCTGGCTATGCGCTCAGAAATCGCTCCTGGCATGGGGGGACCATATGGGAAGCCAGGGGAATCGAATCGCAGTCCATCCTATGCTAGCGCTTGCAAGGCAGACACCCTACCTCTAGCGCCACCTCTCCGGCCCCTCTTCAGTTTTTTCTTTTTCCTACATGCTCTGCAGCTATTTTGGTTGTTTTTTATAATGCATTGTAAGATGCAGAGATAGGGGTTGGAGCAGTGGTGCAAGCAATAGGGCGTCTGTTTTGCACGCGCTAACGTAGGACTGACCAACCTGATCACTGACCAACTGATCCAACGCGGTTGGATCCCTCAGCGTCCCATATGGTCTCCCAAGTCAGGAGCAATTTCTGAGCGCATAGCCAGGAGTCAAAAGTTGTGACCCAAACACACACACACACACACACACACACACACACACACACACACACAAATGCAGAGATAATATGAAAGGTGCACACTTCAATCTTTAGAAGGCGGCTTGTAAGAATGAACACTGGAAACCACATTGCTTGAATCATATTGATCAGCCTCATAAATTGAGGGGAATAAATGAATGGTACCAGGTCCAGACACTCGCATGAATATTTAGTGGAAATAAAAAATGATCAGACCTGAACATCAAACCCAAAGTCAACGACAACAGAATCTATATCTAATCCACAGCAAGCTGTACAAGTGGGGACTAGTTACACTAGTATTCTTGGGGTAAAGGAGGGAGATGTGAGGTGCATGCTGGGAACAGGGGTGGAGGGAGGACATCACTGGTGGTGGGAATGCCCCTGATTCCTTGTCACTATGTTCCTTAATTATTGCTGTGAAAGATTTGTAATTCATTTCGGCCACAATAAAAATTTAAAAAAAAGGGGCCCGGGAGATAGCATGGAGGTAAGGAGTTTGCCTTTCATGCAAAAGGTCATCGGTTCGAATCCCGGTGCCCCATATGGTCCCTCGTGCCTGTCAGGAGCAATTTCTGAGCATGGAGCCAGGAGTAACCCCTGAGCGCTGCCGGGTGTGACCCAAAAATAAAAAAAAAATAAAAAAAAATGAATGAACACAGGAAATAATCTTAATTCAGAATATAGGGTTCCTAGTTATTTTTATTTATAATTTAATAATTACTTTAAGTACGACAGTATCAAACTAGTTCATAATTTAGTTTCAGTTATAGACTGTACACGTTCTCACTCTTTTTCCCCTTTATGGGGGGACCACACCTAGTGGTGTTCAGGGGCTACTCCTGGCTTTGCACTCAGAATCATTCCTGGCAGGTTCCGGGGACCATATGGGATGCCTAGACTCAAACCCGAATTCACCCCGGGCCAACCACTTGCAAGGAAAATGCCCTACTGCTGTGCTATCTCTCCGGCCCTCTTTTTCCTTTTTTTTTTTTTCACTGTGATTTGCACTATTGTTTTTGTGTTTGTTTGCTTTGTTTTGTTTTGTTGGGTCACACCCAGCAGCGCTCAGGGGTTACTCCTGGCTCTATGCTCAGAAATTGCTCCTGGCAGGCTCGGGGGACCATATGAAATGCAGGGATTAGAACCACTGTTTTTCTGCATGCAAGGCAAATGCCTTACCTCCATGCTATCTCTTTGGCCCATGCACTATTGTTAATGAAGAGGTACCATACATGTCACTTTATCCCTTTCAGTACCCAGTTCTTGTCCAGAGTGATCAGTTCCAACTATCATTATCATAGTGGACCCTTCTCTATCTGCACTTACCACTCATTGTGATTAGTTTCCTACCATGAACTAGCTGGTGGTCCTCCTGGTCCTCATCTCTATCACTTCTGGATATTATTATCATAATGTCTCTTATTTTACTTATATCCCATCCATGAGTAAGATTATTTTATATCTATCCTTCTCTGTCTGATTCATTTCACTTGGCACAAATTCTCTATATGCGTCCATGTATAAGCAAATTTCATAACTTCATTTTTTTCTAACAGCTGCATAGTATTTATTGTGTAGATGTACTACAGTTTCTTTAGCCAATAATTCGTTCTCAGGCACTTGGCTTATTTCTAGATTCTGGCTATTGTATAGTGCTGTGACAAACATCAGAATGAAGAGGGGTTTTTTTTTTCTGCATGGTGTTTTGGGGTTCCAAGGACATATCCCTAAGAGTGGTATTGCCAGATCATATGGAAGCTCAAATTCTAGTTTTTTGAGGAATATCCATATTGTTTTCTAAAAAGGCTGGACTATTCAGCATTCCTACTAACAAAGAATGTGAGTCCCTTTCTCCCTACATCCGCACCAGCACAGGTTTTTCTCGTCCTTTATGATGTGTGATAGTCTCTGTGGTGTAAGATAAATCCCATTCTTGTTTTGACTTGCATCTTCCTGATGATTAGTGAAGAGAAACATTTTTTTCATGTGCCTTTTGTTCATCTGTATTTCTTTTTTGAAGACATACTTGTTTATTTCTTCTCCCCATTTTTAGATGAGATTAGATGTTTTTCTTCTTTCTAAATTCTATCAGTTCCTTGTATATCTTAGATATTAACCCCTTATCAGAGGGGTATTGGGTGAATATTTTCTCCAATTTCATAGGTAGCCTTTGTATCTTAGTCATTATTTCCTTTGAAGTTCAGAAGGTTCTTAGTTTAATGTAATCCCATTTATTTAGCTTCCACTAGCTTGGACAGTGGTCTTTTATCTCTGAAGATGCTTTTAGTTTCAGTGTCATGGAGTTTTGCCTACTTTTTCTTCTATGTACCTTATAGTTTCAAGTCTGATATCAAGGTTTTTAATCCATTTTATTTGCCCTTCATACATAATATTAAAGGGAGATCTGAGTTCACTTTTTTGCATGTAGTTTACCAGTTATCCCAACATCACTTGTTGAAGAGGCTTTCCTTGTTCCACTTTGTATTTCTTACCCCTTAATCAAAGATTAATTGTATATCTGAGGGTCTAAATACTCAAGTCTATTCCATTGATCTGAAGGTCTGTCTTTATTTCAAAAATACCTTGTCTTAATGACTACTGCTTTATAATGCAGGTTAAGGTTAGGGAAAATGATGCCTCCCATATTCTTTTCCCCAGGGATTGCTTTAGCTATTTGTGGGTGTTTATTGCTCCAAGTATTTCAAGAGTGTTTGATCCACTTCTTTGAAAAAGGTACTAGACTCTTTTCTAAAAAAAATATTAGGTAGCCTTGATAAGCTTCTGCCAGATATGACTATAAGGGCCTTAGATATTTCATCTAATTGAATGCTCAAAATAAACCACTTAAGAAGTAATAACTTTAGGAGCCGGAGCGATAGCACAGCAGTAGGGCATTTGCCTTGCATGTGGACTACCCAGGAAGGACCTAGGTTCAATTCCTGTCATCCCATATGGTCCCCCAAGTCTGTTAGCAGTGGTTTCTGAGCACAGAGTCAAGAGTAACCCCTGAGAGTCACTGGGTGTGACCCAAAAATAAAATAAAATAAAAAAGAGGTAATAACTTCTGTCTCCATTTATTAATGGTAAACCAAAGTAACAGAGAGATTGAATAACTGTTTCAAAATCTATAGCAAATGAGAAGCTGCGTGAGCCAGGTTATAAACCAACCATTCTAGACTTTACATGCTCTTCTACTACCTACACAGATCCTGCCACCTTTTTTCTTTTTAATATGTAGGTGCACAGCCTTATTTGTTGTGATAGGACAAAGCAAGTTATAGTAGTGTGTGGAATATCCTAATCAGATAGAACGTCCGGTAGCACAGTGGTGAGGGAAATAGTAAATAATGTTTCTTTTTCAGTTTTTTATTTATTTCTCCCTCTTACCCTTCCTCCCTCTCTTCTGCTAAATTTTTTTGCTGTGAGTATATATTGCTTTCATAACTTAAAAATATTTATTATAGAAGATAGCAGGTTTTGGCTTTCAAGGTTTGGAGAGTGATATTTGAGAGGTTTGGTTATGAAGTCAGCTATTACTGGACACTCCTTTACCAGCTAGATAGAATGCCATGAAGCATTAGGTTGTGCCCCTGAATCGCATACTTCTATGAAAACAGCATCAAATTTTATATTATACAAGACTGAGTCCTAGCTTTCTAGTAGAGTCTATGTTCTGTAGAAGGTCATTAAGGAACTGGAGAGATAATAAGCACAGTGTTGGAGGCTTGCCTTGCACGCAGTGGACCTGGGTTCCATATGCCTTTTAGCCAGTTGTATTTATTTTTTGAGGAAGTTTTTATTCATCTCTTCTCTCCATTTTTTTAATCTTTGAAAATGATGGCAGACAAATATTTTTTAAAAACTGTTCAAAATTCAAGATTGGTTTACTAATGAGAATCTTATATTTTAAACTAAGAATTTTGTACTAACTAAAACAAGATTTGTATTTTTATTGATTTTAATTTAATTTAAAACTACCGATTACTGGGGCCGGAGAGATAGCACAGCAGTATGGTATTTGCCTTAGATGCAGAAGGAGGGTGGTTCTAATCCCAGCATCCCATATGGTCCCCCGTGCCTGTTAGGCGCGCTGAGCATAGAGCCAGGAGGAACCCCTGAGCGCTGCTGGGTGTGACCGCCCCAAAAAATACAAATTACTGGGCCAGAGTGATAGCTCAGCGGTAGGGCATTTGCCTTGCATGATGCTGACCCAGGACAGACCTAGGTTTGGTCCTCCGCATCCCATATGGTCCCCTGAGCCAGGAGCAATTTCTGAGCACATAGCCAGGACTAACCCATTAGCGTCATTGGGTGTGGTCCAAACCCCCAACCCCAAAATACAAATACTATGCTTTTAATTCAGTTAATTACTTCTTTTAATGTATTCAGAAATGTTGGACACATATAATTGAACTAAGAAGCAACAATTGCCTTATGGTAGAGCTGTATGAATGCACAATATTTTTAAGGACTCTGAGAAACTTTTCAGGGGAAAGAGAATAGATATTAAAGAAAAATTCTCTGAATTTATTCTTAATTTCTTCACCACCATGCTAGAACTCTTTTCTGGAAGGGTCTGTATTGAACAGCATTCCATAATTCACAATGCACATAAGAAACATGTCATTTTGGCAATCACGACTCTTCATTGTACTTTACTTGCCTGAGTAAAGTGTGTGGCCCACACATGAATGCAGCTTGAGGCTGGGACAGTTCTGACCCTAACATAATCAAGGAGCTCAGCACAATCCTTGACACTAAAAAAAGAACAAAAACAAAAACAAAAACAAAAAAAAGGGTTCACAGTTTTTCGTGTCACCCATCATTTCTAGGTAAACAAAATAATCACTTCTAGAAGAGGTTGGGGACTGACAAGCAGAAGTCTCTCTTCATGATTACCTCCGCCCACTTTTTTTTTTTCGATGGCATTGGAATTTTGTATGTTTGGGAGCCACATCCAGGGCTTACTCCTGGTTCTATGTTCAGGGATCACTTCTGACTGGGCTCAAGGAACCAGATGGGATTTCCAGGTATTGAACCTGGGTTGGCTGCATGTAGGAAAACACCTTACCCACTATACTATTGCTTAAGTTATTGCATGTTTGAGGTTTTTCTTTGTAATGTTCTATCAGTGCTTTGTGTATCTTAGATATTAATATTTAATCAGATGAATGGTGGCTGAATATTTTCTCCCAATCTCATACCAAAGTTTCTTCATACAGTCATCTATTCTTGGACATTTGGGTTGAGAAACCAGAGTGTGAATAACCTGACACCCTCCCATTATGACTCTGAAGTTGAGGACAGTATGTGGAACTGAATTCTACTTGTAGAGTATGAACTAACTCAGGGTAGTTAGTGTCAAAACTGAATTTAGGAGATCCATTTGTTGCTCAGGGATTGATTTGTTTGAGGAAAAACAGCACTTTTGGGGTCAACAGTGTGAAGAAAGAAGGGAAATAGTTTTTCTTTAGTAAAAACATTGTGCCCCAAACAGAGCAATGTTTCACTTCCAATATTTTCACTTCAATGTTTTTCTACACACACACAAACACACACAACACACACTCAGAGTCTAAGTGTCAACCTCTCCCTTCTCCCAAACCCCTAGCAACTGCAAATTGGCTTCATAAATATCTTCATAATTTTATATTTCTCATAGAGTTGGTGTCACATAGTATACTGAATCTTCATCTGGATTTTTTTATTTAGCAATATGAATTAAGGTCTCCTTATTCTTTTGTCTTTGTAACTCATCTCATTTTATCTCTGAAAAATAATATATTATTTGTCTGTTCTACAGCTTACATACCATTCCCCATTTTTAAAGCAACTTGTCCTCTTTTGTTATTTGGTACTTGTCGATGAAACTGTTATAAACATGTATGCAAAGTTTTTAGTGGACATGCTCTTAACTTATTTGAACAAGGAGTGCAGTGTATGGATTGTATGTAAAATTATATTAACATTACAAGAACCACCGAGAACCACCAAATGGTTTTCCAGGTGGCTGTACTGTTTTCCATTCCCCCCACTAGCAAAGAAGCCCTGTTGCTCCAGTTTCTTGCTCACTTTTGGTTTTGTCACTTGTTTTTATTTTTAATTTTAGTCATTCTAAGAGGTGTGATTTTATTTTTTAATGTGACTCAATTGATGAACATATTCAAAATAACCGAACAGCTTATGCACTGAACAGGTGTTCATCATCTTAGCCAAATAAAAATCAGGAAACAATATCTCAAAGCAAAACTTTATATCATCATGTGTCCTAAGTACCATAATCTAAAACATTGGTTAAAAGCAATTTTAAATACTTCTATTACTAAACTCAGGGAGAAGATCCATAAAAAGTTGGATTATGTTTGATTTATTGGACAATGAGCTTCTGCTCAAGATATTTTAATTCTTCTTGTGCAAGAATCGTTATTAGTATATAAAAGACATTTACAATATATAATTAGGAACCATGATTTCAAATACTCTAAATTATAGGGTTTCATGCCTACAGCATTTCCACATTCTTTACCAGCATGTCTGCTCCACTGTACATTAGTTTCAATGTCCCTCCCCACAGTGGGAAGTAGATCAGTTCTATTGCCTTTAGCCATTTGTTATTTCCTTTCTATGTTCTTTTAAGCCCACACATGAGAGAAATTATTCTGTATGTATTCCTCTTCTTCTAACTTCACTCAGCATCAACTGTTTCAGAGCCATTCATGTAGCAGCAAATAGTATGATTGGGGGGGGGTGGCACACCCAGCAGCACTCAGGGATTACTCCTGGCTCTACGCTCAGAAATTGCTCCTGGCAGGCGCAGGGGACCATATGGGATGCCGGGATTTGAACCACTGTCCTTCTGCATGCAAGGAAAATACCTTGCTTCCATGCTATCTCTCCGTCCCCAAATTGTATGATTTTTGTTTTTTCTATAGCCCAGTATAGCTTAACAGCCTGGAGCATACTTTGCATACAGAAGCCCTGCAGTCCCTGGTCCCGTGAACACCACAAATTTTGATCCCTCAGCATAGCTGGTTTGGTCAAAAACATAAAAATAAAAATAAATGAACCCCCCCCAAAAAAGATATGACACATAACTAAAATTTAAAAAGATGCCCCAGAACTCTGAATTCTGAAGATATTGGAAAAATGCGGTCTCTGAAATTAGAAGCTAAACTGATGTTTGGTTTTCTTTTTAGTAAACACAGATAAATTAAAATATTTATTAAGCTTTTTCTATCTAAGTCTCAATTTTTTATCTTTAAAACTTGGACTGTAATTCCCTTTTAAAATTTTAGTTTAGACTGTATGTACAATACTGTTAGTGATGGTAAGTCATGCATAAATGTTCCAATGCCACAACCTTCACTAGCATGGTTATTTTTCTCCATCATTATTTCAGAGTCCCTCCCTCATACACACTCCCCTCTGTACCTCCTCCTGACCCCACCATGGAAGAATATAATTCCTAGTTAGCAAAAATATTTTGACTTTTAGAGATTCATGTTTTTCAAAACACCTGCATGTAGCTCTTGGTACCTTAATTATCCATTCTCTCTATCTTAGTGTTCTGCACATGATACCTAAGCAGTAGAAACTGCTACCATTTCAATCATCAAAATTCCTTGGTCTGAAGAAATAGTTCAACTGTCCTCTGAATGAAATAGCTATAATTTGTCTGTTTATTTGCCCTTTTTAAACAGAAAATAGCACACAGAAGATGCTGGTGTACCTGTAAGTTGCAAGACTTGGATGCATACTAAAATTTCCTTCTTGTGGTTTGATATTTGAGTAAACATAAATGTGATACTGATTTCAGAAGTATACTCATAAAATTTACCTCAGAGTGGACTCTAAAAACGGAACAATTGTCAAGCCCAAAGTATAACAACCAGGGCCGGGCGGTGGCGCTGGAGGTAAAGTGCCTGCCTTCCCTGCGCTGCCTTGGACGGACCGTGGTTCCATCCCCCGGTTCCCATATGGTCCCCCAAACCAGGAGCAACTTCTGAGCGCATAGCCAGGAGTAACCCCTGAGCGTCACTGGGTGTGGCCCAAAAACCAAAAACAAACAAACAAACAAACAAACCAAAGTATAACAACCTTCTTGAGGTTCACAGAAGTGTTCAAGTTGTCTCTATAATGCTAGAACTTAAATTCTCTGAGCTCCAGCAGAGCAGCACTGGTGGTTCCCAGGCATCCTTGATCAGAACTGTGCTGCATTGTAGATGGAAAACTGAACCCCCAGGTCCTACACTGCTGATCACATTTCACCAACATGGTCCCAGACTCCCTGAGCACTGCTGGGGTGACCCCAAAACAAAAAGTACTAGAGCTTTGATATTTTTTAATATTTCTCACATGGCTTTTCTTCTAAAACACAGAGCCATTACATTCGTGAGTTATTTTGAATGTTAACAATCAAAAGCAAAGGGTATTGATGATATTTGGAATAGGATTTCATACAGGAATATATTTAAAAGAAAAGAAATTATAAGTAATGATTATAACAACACATTTCCATTTTTTATACATGGAGATACTGCATTCAATGCTTTAGTGTTATTCCTAAAGTCATAAAAACAAGGGAAATCCTGCAAATTGCAACAACATGAATAATATGCTAAGGGAAATAAGACAACCCCCAAATGCAAATAGAGAAGAATATCACTTAGTGTGGAGTCTAAAAAAAACAAAGTTCTTAGAAACAGAGAAAAGATTGGAGGTTCCCAGAGGTAGGAGGGTAGGATAAGTGGGTGAAGGTGGTCAAAGCTACATTCATGCTATAATAAAATAAATTCTGTCTGCAATGTGTAACATGGTGATTGTAGTCAATAATGTATTGGATAAGGAATAGATCTTAAAAGTTCTCATTACAAAATAAAATAGATATATGCCATCATGACTATAAATTGAACTTTTGGTGATCATTTTCCAACATATGTTTACAACAAGTTATTGCTTCATACATGGAGTTAATACAATGGTATCATATAGCAAGTTATTGCTTCATACATGGAGTTAATACAATGGTATCAATTATATTTCAATAAAATTGGGTATAATGCTTCATTTAATTTTTTGTTTGGTTTTTGGAACTACACCTGGCTGTGCTTAAGGCTTACTTCTGGCTCTGAACTCAGGGTTCACTCCTGATATTCTGTACGGAGTACTGGGGAAAAAACCCAGGTCAGTCAGGTATAAGACGAATGCTGCCTCTCCACTTCATTCAATTTTAACCTACAACAGGAGACATTGTTGGGGCATGACTTATCTTTGAATCTGGCCCTGTGCCCAAGGTTA
This sequence comes from Crocidura indochinensis, assembly GCA_004027635.1. Taxonomy (NCBI): domain Eukaryota; kingdom Metazoa; phylum Chordata; class Mammalia; order Eulipotyphla; family Soricidae; genus Crocidura; species Crocidura indochinensis. The sequence continues at coordinate 12,036 of PVKC010027063.1, forward strand.
GTCCTGAGAAACACAAGGTTTTATTTTATTTTTTTTAATTAGGTTCAAGGACTAAGGTGATAGTACTGTGAATAGGGAGCTTGCTTTGAACTGAGTTCAATCCTCAGGACCCCATATGGTCTTGCCAGGAGTGACCCATCAGCACAGAGCCAGTCCCACTAAGCACTAAGCCAGTACTCCTGTGCATCACTAGGTGTGGTCAAAAAATCAAAAAGGAAAAAAAAATAGAGTTGCTCAGCTGAAATAGAGATTTTACTGAACAATATCATTTTATTATGCAATTACTTCTCAATAATGGCTGGGTTTTTTTGAGGCAAATATGAGGTCACTGATTAGTCTGTCAGTAATTGACATACAGCTAGAAACAAACAAAAACCAAAACTTGGATTATAAAGATGAAATAATAACATGAAGCCGGGAATAATAACCCGTAATTCATCATTAATGGAGATGCAAAAATACTTGAGTTCCCAGGAGAAAAGAATTATTTAAATGCAAATTTTTATTTTTACTGCTATTTAAATTGTTACAATAAATTTATGAAAATAAGACATCTCCCTAGCTTAATGCACATAAAAATCTAATACAATATTTATGAGCCATAATACTAGCAACTTTATCATCTGACATAAAAGCTGAAAAACAACATGAAACATTTCTTTAGTTAATTGACCAATGATTGGTACAACTGAGAACCATACAACATGTTTACAACAAAATTTGGTTTGAAAACTAGAGATTCTCATTCCCTCTCTTCTTCCCTCTGTGTTTCCCACTCTCCATTCCTTCATTTCTCTGTTTTTTAACTTCTACATCCAACAATGCTACTGGCTCTGTGCTGAGAGATCACTCCTAGTTGACTAAGCTTGGGCAATCATGTATGGTACCAGGGTTGGAAATTGAACTTAGATTGACCATATGCAAGCCAAACACCTTAACCCTTGTATTATTTTCCATTCCTTATGTATTTTCATAGGTGAAAAAAGGGTTGCACTTTGAAAAGAGATTGTGTTTCTTTGGCATAGGAGATATTTTGGACAGACCATTTTAGTTTGTATGCCATGTACAAAGCTATTCTTATTCATTATTCCTCCTTACTATTATATAGTTTAGATTTTTCTTCACATCTTATATTAATTGTAACACTTTTAATCATTTAACTAGAGAGTGAAGAATATATGAATGTCTGAAGTTAAATAGCATTAAAAAGCAGCAAAATATTTCAACCTGACTCAGGAAATCCTGAAGATTATTTTATAAGATTATTTAATGAACACACAAAAGGCCTAATGCATAGCAAAATTTTGAGAAAAAAGATCCACTAGAAAATTATTATTAATGATTATTGATAATATGATACCATTTGATAAAATCATTAAAATGCCTTGACATATAAACTTGTTTTTATAGATGAGTCAAACCTAATACTGCTCAGGAGGCCCAGGGTCACTTCCAAGGTTATATCAGTGCTTGAGGCTGTGCAGTGCCCAGGATCAAATGGAAAACCTTGATCATGCTAGATATGTGCTTTTACATTTGAGCTATCTCCCCAGTTACATTAATAGCGACAAATCATTTTGTCATGTGATTTCCATGTCATCATGAAGTGTTATTACAGGCTTTGAAAATGGTATAGCACAAGCTTTGAATATATATGCATATATCTGTCTGTACAAATGTGCAAAAGTAATAAATTAGGAATATGATTATTTAGATAAGTTTGCTTGCCTCTATTATGAATGTTATTCATCTCTACCTTTCATTTATTTATGAATACTCATTTCACATGATTGATAAGGTTTTAGAGATTAAACTTTAAGGTAAATAATCAAAGCAGTTCCTTTAATAATGGAATTTATTCAACATGGGTGTTTGCCTTGCACGCGACTGGCCCAGCACGGACCTTGGTTCGATCCCTGACATCCCATATGGTCCCCCAAGCCAAGAGCAGTTTCTGAGCTCATAGTCAGGAGTAACCCCTAAGCAACACTTGTGCCCCCAAAACAATACAAAAACAAAACAAAAAAGAGAGAGAGAAAAATTATAGCTCAAAACCACAAATATCAGTTCTTAAGAGGAAAAAAGTTCATTGCCAATCTTATAAAGCTAGTAGGTTTTAAAGCTTGTCAGATTTAGCATAATAATGAAGTTTCAAATTATGTTCAAATCATGCTGATATTACATGCAAATGTACAATCTAGTATTGAAATGATGGTGATACTCATGACAAGATGAGTAATAGCTGAAGTAAAATATCAATTTTGTCACATCTTTCTATTATTAGGTTTTATCTTGACAAATATAAACTAGTATCAAATATTTTTTATTCAAATCGGTCTACATACCATCTATTTTATAGATATATTTATTAATTATTTTAATTTAAGCACCATGATTACAAACATGATTATAGTTGGGTTACAGTCACAAACAGAACATCCCCCTTCACTAGTGTAACATTTCCCCCTTCCAGGTACCCCTCCCCCTTTCCACCCCCTGCCTATATTCAAGACAGGCATTCCACTACAGTTATTTGTTTTTAAGTTCAGTAAACTGTTCTTTTTTCTTAAAGGATTAGTGTTAAAAAAAAACACAATAGTAAAGGTGTGACAGTGGCAATCGCCATTGTTTGCATAGGCTCAGAAAAATATGGGGAAAATGAAAAAAAAAATCCTTGGCCTGATTACAAGAAGGCCTCACCCCCGAAGTTTATTGGTATAAGACTGACTCTGGGTTCCAGGCATACCAGTCTGTCCAACCTGAGTCATTCTCCGTGGCCCCAGTGAAGTTTTTTCCACACTTTAGCTTTTGTTGGTATCAGGTTCTTAAATTTAAAGATTTTGAATTCTATGCATTTCTTTCATCGAAGTTAGTCTGATGTGGAGCAGCCTCTAGTTTCAGCACACCATTAGATGCGGAGCGATCTGCCCTACAAGCAGGTTGTTGCTGAGTCGTCTGGGTATGAGAGCACACTTTGGAGTAAGTCAATGCCAGAGCAGTGGTAGGTCTTCCATGGTAGAGGTTTGCATCCTGGTAATGTTATGTAGACAATTGTGGTTGTTTCCATAATTGGTATGCATTGTTTAGGGGTGTATGAATAATGCCCATCCTTCTGAGGCCTAAGCCAAATCATTATGCCAATGTTCAGGGTATAAGGCCTAACTGCATTACCAAATTTGTGTTTCATTCTCTATTAGATAAGAACTTGTTTGCATATGTATTATTTTCCCATTTTAATGTGCACATGCAAAAGAGAAACAATGCCACAAGATATTTTGGTGCATCTGGGGGCCAACGGATCAAGTCCAACATTCCCCGTAACTTTGTTCAAACATGAATTCTACACAGAGATACTCTTCTACCAGTATTGCTTATAAAACAGATCTCAAAGGGGAAAAAGCAAAGAAACAAATAAAAAAAAAAAACAGTGTACAAAATTGTCACCATATAAGAGGATTAGTCTGCTTCATAAAGAGTGAAAGTGCATGGAGCCATGTCATCCCCGTGTTGCCTGTTGAAGCTTGCGATTCCCCTAGAGGCATTTGCTTCCTAATTGCTGGAAGCTGGAAGTTCACCAGTCCCCTCCCCAGCCTCTGCAGGAATGGGGAAGCCTGGGGTCTTCATTAAACTGCTCCTCGCCGGAACTCACTTGCTGGAACCCTGAGCAGGTGGCCAGGGGTAACCCTGGGGACTGGGAGGAAGGATAAAGAAGGCTGTGTGTGTGTGTGTGTGTGTGTGTTTGTGAGTGTTCGGCTGTCACCGTGATCGGCTCTCTGTCCCTACCCGACGCTCCTTCGTTCTCTCTGCTTCATAAAAAATGCAACTGCATGGAGCCATGTTGTCCCCGTGTTGCCTGCTGAAGCTTCCGACTCC
>PVKC010027064.1:0-15880 GCA_004027635.1 Crocidura indochinensis
CTCCGGACTCAAGATCCGTCGTCCCACAAAGACTGCAAGGAGACGAATGAACCAGTATTGCAAAGGAGTTTATTTTAAAATGCCAGCATACTGGGGCCTCACTTCTAGCAGGTGTGACCCCCCCCCACGCCCATTTTGCTTTTATACAATTTTAGAACGGATTGGATCATTGCTTGGGGGTAAACTGGTTAGTGAAGAAAGATCTTAGGCATCAGTTAGATGGATTTCATATATTTCACTGTCTAGATAAATTTAAAGCTTGAATTCCATTTGGGTGCCTGCAGGTGGCTCATATTCCATTTGAGTGTCCTCAGGTCCCAGGATATAATTAGTCCCGGGTGTAATTAGACTTCTTAGTTTACTGCTGATTTACTTAAACTATCTGACCATCCTGGTATTTCTCAGAATGCATCCTTTATGTCCCATGTCTAAAGCAAAGCAAGATTACAAAAGCAAAACAGCAGTTAATCTAAACTTACATTCTAACAAATGTATAAAATTTAATTTATGATTTCATATTTACTTTGATTCCAGTAAGAAATTAGGCAACACTTGCTCTTCTTAATTGCTATTTTATTAAGTAATTAATTTTAAATGCCCTCACAAAAATTAAGTGTCTGTACTGATGACTGATGACTCTGGTACTAAAAACTATAAAAATAGCCAGAGTGATAGCACAGGGTAGGGCATTTGCCTTGAAGGTAGCCAAATACTACCAATCTGGGTTCCATCCCTGGTGTTTAATATAGTCTCCCAAGCCTGCCAGGAGTGATTCTGGGGCCGGATAGATAGCGTGGATTCCCTTGCATGCAGAAGGATGATAGTTCGAATTCTGGCATCCCTTATAGTCCCTCCCATATAGGAGGGAGGAGTGATTTCTGAGGGCATAGCCAGAATTAACCTGAGTGCAGTGGGGTGAGGCCCCAAAACCTAAAATAAGAAAATTAAAACAAAATAAAATATTTAAAAATAATTTTATAAATGATTCTGTTCATTAAATAATCTGTTGGCTAAAAATTATGAGCATGACGCTTTGCAATATACTCAGAAGGATTTTTAAAATCTCTGGCCTTTAGAAGTTTATAATTAGAAGATAACAAACAGAAAATAGTAAATAATGATGCAAAGAGAAGTTTCTAGAAGCTAGAATAGCAAGAGTTGTAAATTTAAGAAAGTAGTGGTAAATTTTGAAGGTTTTATGAAAAACTGATTTTTTTCAGGGCGTGGTAGAATACAAGGGGTATTTATTAAATAATTAAATTAAATTAATTAAATAATTAAATGCCTTGCATTTCGACAACCAACCTGATTCAACCTCTGGTACTGAAAATAGTCCCCAGAGCATCACCAGGAGTGACCTCCTTCCTGAGCACAGAGCAGGGAATATCAGTACATGAGCACTGCTGTCAAAAATCAGCAACAAGAACTCCAGATAATTAATATATACACAAAAGCCAGGTCAGTCAGCTTTAGAACACATTTAAGAGACAGGTAACAGTGACCAGAAAATAGAGCGATTTGATATTTATCAAGCCCCTTTTCCGATTCTGAAGGTCATTTGAAACAAAGTGCTTTGTTTCAAAACAAAGTCTTGACATACAGTCTTCTACATTACCACATTGAAAAATGTTTTAATGTAGAGAGACAAGTAACCAGTGGTATTAACTAGTACATAATAGGTTCATCTTTAGGATTTTTTAGGATGACACAGAATCATCAAAAAGTGCTTCAATGTGCTGTTCTGGTTTAAAACAATGCAATAATGGCTGTGTGTACCCACCTCATTTTCATCATCCTTGACTCTACACCAGTTTTTCTTTTACTGTTTGTCAGTATTTCCTTAATCTATATCAAATTTAGTTTATCAGTCTATAACTATTTTCTTTTAGAACAAATATTCCATAACACAAGTGTTGAAGTTAATGCTGTGAGATTAATGCTCAAATTATTTATCAAATAGAACAATCAAATCTAGCTATGTAGTGGCCAGAGTGAGGCAAAAGGGTTGGAACAACCTTTGTATATGGGGCCACAGCTCTTCCCTGTCACCATGATCTTCCTAGGTACCCTGGAAGCAAGTGACAGCACTAAGCAGAATAGCCCTCTGTTCCTCCAGTACCACAATCTATGACTGAATAAACAAACAAGATCTAATTGTGAAGTAATAAAAGATGATAAAATGTGAACTCACTGATTCCAGACAGTATTTGGTGTTCAACAACATCAGCAATAATGCTCAGTTGTTTTTTCAGTAAGACACTTAACAAAGCACAGTTAATTTTTTTCATTTTTATTATACAGAGCATACTAACAGAAATTTATCTTTTATATAATCAAGGTTACAAATAAATGGTTACTAGCCTATCAACAAACAATAATCACTTGACTCTGCTCTTAGTCTGGAAAATTCTCTACTAGATTGTACAGCTACTTATTTTTTATTTTTTTAAACCAATTTAAACTGCTTTAGAATTGCAATGACATTTCTTAGAAAGTTTACCTATCAAATAATTCCTTCAACTAGGAACTTCACATATCAAAATACTTTCTGCAAGATAATGCACTCTTCAGTGTCTCCCACTTAACTTAGTTGTCTTATAATACAATCTGATTTTGTTTTATTTATATATTTATTTATTGGTTTTGGGGCCACAAGTGGTGACGCTCAGGGATTATTCCTTGTTATGTGCACAGAAATTGTTTCTGACTTGGGAAACCATATGGGACACCAGGGATAGAACGGAGGTCCATCATGGATCAGCCGCTTGCAAGGCACACAGGCTACTTCTAGGCTATCACTCAGGTCCCAATGTAATATGATTCTTTAAAGTTGAATATGAAATCAAGGTCTCTAAAAGAATAGTTTGCCCTCTCCCCATTTTTCATAGAGGTCATAAAAATGTTCTTTGTTCTTCATATTTAGCAATAAGAATTCCTCAGATCTCAAATGGCAGGAAACAAGAGGGAACTTAAGGTCATCAGTGTACTTAAAGAAGTAAGCATACTTTAAGATTCCATCTCCACCACAGATTGAGAAAGTGTTAAAAAGGCTCTCCAACTTTTCTTCAGTGGCACATTTAGTTAACCCAGTTACCAAAAAGAGGGGGGAGGGGGCAAGATAATAGTCCATCTTAAAAGCATGACTCAATCTGGAAAGTCTGATGGAAATCCTCTCTCCCAGAAATGTATCCAGAAAACAACTGCCATGTGCAAGAGAATCATTATCAGAATAAACATTTTGAAAGATGGAGAAGAGTACTTTTATGCACTCAGAAATGTCAAGATAAACACACTAGGTATCTCACACAGAAATACGTTAGTTCTTTTAACTGAATTTCAGGTTACACAAAATGCAAGGTGTGGCACATTTCTACTGTATTATTTGTTTTCATTTTCTAAAAAAAGTATGCACTTATACCTTTTGATGTAAAATATAATATTTAATATATAACTTAAGAAACTATCACATACCCTAAACAAACATTTTTCTATATAAATGTTATTTTTGCTTAAAAAGCCATTTCAGTGCAATTAAGCAACCTTTAATTAAAACATATATTTAAGATCGTGAAAAAATAAGTTTACATTCAAGAAGATGTCAAATTAGAGCATATATTATGTAACATTAAAATTCCAGTAAGTAGAAAATAACCATATGTTTATGGTTATTTAACCATATACAAGTTATCATGTACATATTCTAAACCAGAATTTAATTAAAAATTGGGATAACCTATATTTTTAAATGTTTTAGGAAAAAATCAAGTGAAACAATTTTGCCTTAAATTAAAATATGCATATATATCTGAAACTGCTATGTGCAAATTTTGAACTAAATAGAAAATAAAGTTTATTGTTTCCAAATTTTCTATATTAGTACTAAAGTCAAAATACTTACCTGCAAAATAAAAAACAGTGTGAGGTATTTCCAATTCTGAAGCAAATTTCTGAATGCTAAATACCACAAGAATGAAAACAGTGTCTCCTTTGAATATTTCACCTTGTTTGCAATTAAGCAAAAGATGAAGGTCTGCCAAGAAAATTTCCCATTTCAGCTATATCCTTTCATCTTATGAAGTATAAACTTCAAGGGAAAAGCTCAAATGTAAAAATGTATTGAATGAGTCAGGGGTTCATGGCCATAATATATTAACCAACAAAGAAAAGGAATTTTAAGTTCTCCTACCTGGAAATAACCTGGCATAAGCAATAATTTCTATGCAGACAGAAATCATCCTTTGAAATCAAGCTATGCTTGACAAAGAATTATACTGCATAAACTGAGTACATAAACCACCTCAATAAAGGTGGTACTTGAAGCCTTTACACACAACACATGAAAATGATAAAGTGTTTTATTTATATTTGGTCTTCTTCATCTTTTCATAAGTCTAGATCCTGAAACATTAGCAAGTCATTATACTCATACATTTTGTAATCCCTTTCTTCACACAACAGGCACACATATACACAAATGTCAATATAATTATACCAACACTGCATAAACTTTTAAGCCGTAAATGCATTTCACATGAAAGAGGCTCTATGCATCACAAGACCTGTCCCAACAAAAAAGAAAACATGAGAATGCCATTTCAGCAGTTACAATGTTGATGTGCTCAATATATCTAGTATGTTTTATACCCGTCATATATTTTCATAGGTCATCCACAAACAACAGAATGCAGACTGTTTCCAAAAAGGTTATGCATCAACTTCAAAAATGACATACTAACCAGACATCAGCATTTGAAAACTAGGCTGAATAGGACTAGCCTTGAAGCACATGCAGTAAATTTATTTTCAGAATAAAAAATTAAATAGTAATGTCAGCAGTATTACCGCTATTTCTATACTTATGGTTAATTACTAGCAGTACAACTCCCAGAAGAAAGGAGATGGATCCAATAGTTATGTAAGCAATCCCTAAAAATGGATTTTTTCCTCCCATCCATGAAATTGTGCTCAAGATCATCCGTTTTCGTCCATCAAAAAAATGTACAGGGTAATCTGAAAAGTGTATAGGAAGATTTTTCCATCTCGAGTTATTTTATTTTAAAAATACAATATAACATGTTTAATTTAACTTTATAATGATTTTATAACTGATATGATTTTGATACATAGGCACCTTATTCAACAATTCTGAATTATAAATTGTAGAGTATCTTTAAAGAGCAACTTAACAAATAAATATCAGTAGAAAAAGTTAATATATTTTAAAAGAAAAAACAAACTCACCAGTTATATCACTTCTCAAATATATAGGTAGTTCTCCATACTATATTTCTGAGGCCTTTTGCCCTTTCTGTATATATATTACATGAACTTGCATGACTTCACGTAGAAGAAGAGGTTAAGACAGGAAATAATGAAGAAGCAAAAGGTCTCTGAGCTCAAAGAGCCTTTGTAGTTAAAGCAAATCTAACAGGGCTCTGAGCACAAGGTCAAAAACAGCGTACTGGAGCTGGAAACGCAGCTCAATGGTAAAGTATATGCTTGTATGCATAAGCCTGAGTTACACTCCTGGCACTACAACAACAAGCAAAATAAGAAAAAAAAGAAAAGAAAAGGTATTACATTTTTACCTGACTATTTTGGAGCAATGATAAAGCTGAATATAGCACATAGAGATGATTAGTGGATAGAAAAAATGGATAGCTAAACTGATTTAAGAAATGTGACATCATTTCTTAACGAGTGGGTAAACTATCTACATTGACCTGTTCAAGGATTCTAACAAGAGTTCAGGCAGAGACGACAAGACTAAGTGCCTATGTGAAAGGTTTACAGCCTTTTCAAAAATAGCTATTTATTTATTTATTTATTTATTTATTTATTTATTTATTGGTCAGATCATAGCTGGTGATGATCAGGGGTTACCCCTGGTTCTGATCTCCAGAATTAAACTCAGTGGGCTTGGGGACCATATGGTATTGAACCCAGGTCAGCCACCTGCTAGGCAAATGCTGTACCTGCTATACTGTCACTACAAGCCCCCAAAATATCTTGTGAGGTGACATGTTTCTTCTGTAATGTCCATCACCATCAATGGTGGTATGATTACAAAAGACAATCTCAGCTCTACTAGTCTGTTAAATCAATCCTAATCTGAGGTAGAAATAATTAGAAGAGCTGCTAATCCAACAGTTAAAGAGACATTGTAAAAATCATATGGTATTCTCATTCTGTAACAGGTTTCTGTCTATGTATGTTTTAGTATCTAGTTCCTATCGTATCCTAATTTTAACAATCCTTGATATTTTCCAGATCTAAATCCAAGTTATCAATACCTTCTGACAGTTCTTTCAATACCTGGGATACAAACTATAAATTAATAATTCTGGAATATATGTCTGAGATTCAATGATGAACATCTTTGAAATTATTAAAAAAAAATCCCAAATGTATTAGGAACAACATTGTAACTGTGGTGTTTAAAGAAAAAATTTCTGAGGTGTTTCCAAAATTTCCTTTCATAGTAGACAACAGGTTAGCATATATTTTCTTTTCTTTTTCCGGAGGTGCTTTGGTTTTGGGGCCACACCCAGTGATGATCAGGGGTTACTCCTGGCTATGCACTCGGAAATTGCCCCTTGTTTGGGGGACCATATGGGATGCTGGGGGAAATAGAACAGCGGTCCATCCTAGGTCAGTTGCGTGCAAGGCAAATGCCCTACCTACCACTGTGCCACCACTCCAGCCCCAGTATATATTTTCTTAATCTCAAGTGATCTTATGCTAACTGCAACAGAGCTGCCCTCTATTTTTTATTTGAGAATAATGCTATTTCTACCAATAGCCAAAGAAGTTCTAGCAGACTAAAGTGTTCTTATGCGGCCCTTTTCTCAAAATGTGGTCATTTTCAGGCTGTCAATATCAAGTCATTCATACATACACTAAAATATAAAATCAGACTAAGGATTCAAAATACCTTTGTTTTAAAATTAGGTATTTTAACTATTTACTAATCCATCATAAAACTGTACCTACCTACCTACCTACCTACCTACCTACCTACCTACCTACCTACCAACCTACCCTCTATCTATCTATCTAGCGATCCTCTATCTATGAATAATTTAGATTGTGAAAAAAATTTAAAAATGCAAAGATCAGGGCTAGAGAGATAGCAAAGCAGCAGGGCATTTGCCTTGAATGCAGCTGATCCAGGATGGACAGTCATTTGAATCCTGGCATCCTATATGGTCCCCTGAGACAGCTAGGAGCGATGTCTGAGCACAGAGACAGGAGTAATCCCTGAGCGCTGCTGGGTGTGACCCAAAAACAAACAAAAAAAAGTAAAGATCACCAGAAAACATTTAAAAATGCTAATATTTGAGCAACTTCCCTTATTGTCATGTAAAGGCATTATTTATAATAAAAGAAAAAAATCTCTATTTCTGTTTTGGCAAAGACCAATAAACAAGGCCAATATTACCAGTCTGTCTACTTGAACAAATTAGTGAAGTAGACAGCCTAGAGGGGCAATTGCAGAGTCAATAGCCAGTTTTGAACTTCAGCATTTTTTGTTTGTTTGTTTTTGGGTCACACCTGACAGCGCACAGGGGTTACTCCTGGCTCTATGCTCAGAAATCGCTCCTGGCAGGCTCAGAGGACCTTATGGGATGCTGGGATTTGAACCACCAACTTTCTGCATGCAAGGCAAACGCCTTACCTCCATGCTATCTCTCCGGCCCCTGAACTTCAGCATTTTAATTACCTGTGTAAACTCCAGTAAGTTACTTAAATATTCTATACCTATAGTGTGGACATAGACCTCTTCACCTAGCTTACTTTATAACTTTAATTAATAATAAATAGTACAGAGAAAATTATATAATATTTACATATAATCAGGATTTAGAAACACTAAAAAGAATTGTAGGAGCTGGAGAAGTAGCATAATAGATAGGGAGCATGTCTTGCACATGCTCAACAATGTTCAATCCCTAGAATTCCATATGGTGCCCCAAGCACTGCCAGGAGTAATTCCTGAACAAAGAGCCAGAAATAAACCTTGAGCATCACCAGGTGTGGTTCCAAATCCGACATTTATTAGTTAAAAAATATTTCTAAGGGCCTGGGAGATAGCATGGAGGTAAGGCATTTGCCTTTCATGCAAAAGGTCATCGATTCGAATCCCGGTGCCCCATATAGTCCCCCGTGCCTGCCAGGAGCAATTTCTGAGCATGAAGCCCCTGAGCACTGCCGGGTGTGACCCAAAAACAAAACAAAAAAAACAAAAAAAAAATATTTCTAAAACATTAAGATATGATGCAGCTATTGATACGCTTGTTCTGATAATATGAATAGCAATAATTATACACTATAATGTGATATAACATATATACTCATTTTTATTACTAAAAAATAGAATTAACAATGACCCAATACTGTTATTATAACACTGAATTAGTATTACTTACCAGTCTTTGTATTAAATTCAATTAATTATAATTGTTATCTAACTTTTCAATAAATCTAGCACTTTTTTTTGGGGGGGGGGTTGGGCCACACCCTGTGATGCTCAGGCTATGCTGTGACTCCTGGCTATCTGCTCAGAAATTGCTCTTGGCTTGGGGGACCATATGGGATGCCAGGGGGAATTAAACCATAGTCAGCTGTGTTCAAGGCAAATGTCCTACTGCTGTGCCACCACTCTGGCCCCATAGCGCCTATATTTTTAAGTAATTACTCAAATTACCTATAGAGAGGGAGGAATTCAAGACATTTTTGGAAGATATTTAAGAGTACTCTTAAAAAACACTTATTTTAAAATGCAGAGATCAAAACTAAGAAACAAAGCAGCATGCTACATTACTGAGATAAGGCTGAAACTGTACTTCCTTGACTTCTATCAATGTGTACATGACCAAGAAAAGGATACTGTATGAGATATTCAACAAGTATCGTCCAGCTGGTAATGTTGGATGTAAATCACTCTTTCGCTCTATAAGGCGATACAACTTACGAAATGTAGGTAATGCTGCAGTGCGCATCCAAACAATAAAATCTTCATTTATGAAGCCATTGTTGTCTTCATCATTATCCAGCAAATATACTGGTTTAACCCAGTTTACTGGCTTTGTTGTACCTTAAAAGAAAGGAATTGAGAGGAGAGAAAGTAGTCACTTCCATTAAGGGCAAATCTATTGTTAGAAAACTAACACTTCCAAATCAGAAATATGTAATGAAATCTTATTTACAAAAGAATAAGTAGGGTCAAAAGACAGAATGGTAGATAAGACATTTCCAGCATGCTACATGGTTTTTACTCTCTATTATTATCTGATTAACATGAGGCAATGCTGGGGAGGGAGTCCACCATAGCTATATATAGTGCCAAGGGCCACACAAAAACGTTCACATGCAAGACACATCCTTGTTCTACTACTAAAGCGACAACTCCAATTCAGAACATACATCCTACCTAAGAACATACATTTTATCAAAGCTGGTAAAAAGTCAAAAAAAGTTGTTTTTAGGCAACTCTGCTGCCTGAGCACATGGTATCCAAGCATATATGGCCTGCATAACTCTCTGTGTTTTGAGAAGACCATGTTCTCTTCTGAGCGCATTACACATCTCTCCTTCCCCCACTTACCCCCCCTCTCTGAGTTGGTTTTTGTATAAACTTAAGGCTTGATTACATATAACCCCCAAACAAACAAAAAAAGTAAAATGTAAAGTAAAATAAAAGACAAAAGATAAAGATAAAAGATTTAAAGGTATTTCATTAAAATACTGTAACTTAAATTTTACATTTTTTAAAAAATATTAACTATGTATTACCTTTAAATCGTTCTTCCAGGGGTCCTTCTCCAGGAGGATTTCTGAATTTCACATTTTTATCTGTCCACCACGCAATACCTTTCCTTTTCAATTTAATTGGAATCGGTTCAGTATCATTGCCAACCAAAAATAATTCTAATGTATCTAAATATAAGAAAAGAAACATTTGTTATGTATCTAATGAATAACACCTACTTTACTCTCTAGGAATTTGAGTGGATATTTGTGAGGGGATAGCATATCATATACACATTTTTCTTGCTAATATATATATATATATATATATATATGAATTGACTATGAAAATTTGTAATTGTTGATGAACATTTCACTCCTCAGTACATTTCCAAATACCTGGAATGAAATTTTCTATATGAAAAGTTGTTATGCTGAATACGCCAAATTTATCAACTGCAAATTTTCCAACTATAACAATCTTTCAGATAAATCTGCTTCTCCTCCCTTCTACATTTTTCAATCTGCATGTCCAAAACTATAGAGCTCTTAAAATTATGACTATTCCAAATGAATATTATTTATATATTGTTTTGTTTTGAGAGGTTCCATACCCAGTAGGGCTTAGGACTTACTTCTGTACAAGGATGATCTTGACAGGATTGGGGGACAGTACTTATGGGGTGATGGAGACTGAATCAATGTTTGTCACATCCAAGGTAAAAGACTTAACTCAAATATATGTTTTACAAATATACATAAGTATAGAACATACATTAAATATAAAATATAGGCAAAAATAAAATAAAAAGGGCCAGAGAGATAGCATGGAGGTAAAGAGTTTGCCTTGCATGCAGGACGGTGGTTCGAATCCTGGCATCCCATATGATCCCCAAAGCCTGCCAAGAGCAATTTCTGAGCATAAAGCCAGGAGTAACCCCTGAGTGCTGCTGGTGTGACCCAAAATAAATAAATAAATAAATAAAACCAAAAATCAAAATAAAAAAGAAAAAGAATAAAAAGTACCCTAGGGCCAGGCGGTGGCGCTGAAGGTAAGGTGCCTACCTTACCGCGCTAGCCTTGGACGGACTGCGGTTCGATCCCCCGTGCCCCATATGGTCCCCCAGGCCAGGGGCGACTTCTGAGCACATAGCCAGGAGTAACCCCTGAGCGTCACTGGGTGTGGCCCAAAAACCAAAAAAAAAAAAAAGTACCTTATTATTTTTATGAAATATTATGGTATATTTTGTGCATATAGTGTTAAATAAAACCTTACTTAAATTTAAGCAATTTCTCATGTTTCTTTTTTATTTTGGGTAAGAGGGATTGAACTTACAACCTCATAAGTATGAAGCAGGCAGTCTACAAACTGAGCTACATCCTTGGTACCTTATTTTTATTGCTTAAAATATGACTACCGTAAGTTTAAATTGCATACATAGTTAACCTTTTATATTAGAGATGCTATTAATGGCATAGTTTCTCATAATAAAAGCTGAAAGTTAGTTACAAAAAAGATAAATAGGTGCCTGAGTGATAGCACAGTGGCATGGCATTTGCCTTGCTTGCAGCTGACCCAGAACAGACCTCTGTTCGATCCCCAGGTCCCACGTGGCCCCCAAGCCAGGACCAATTTCTGAGCGCATAATCAGAAGTAACCCTTGAATGTCATTGATGTGGCCCAAGACAAACAAACAAAAAAGATAAATAACGTTTTAAATGATTGTATATAAAACAGAAAGCATTGCAGAATGCCTGGCTCTTTCTTTCCAAAAATAGGTTATTTATAAAATATAAGTGTTCAAAACAAAGTCATAAAGCATTATGATACTCCACTGATAAATTTATCTTAAAGAATTTGCATTTTTCAATTGCATTCAAAATTTTAGATTGTCAAATCTGTACTAAGATTAAAAGCATTTCCTAATTAAATATCTCTTTATATAAATCTGTATTTACATATCATACCATTAAACATGCTGTTTGCAATAGCTCCACAAGGAGCAATTGGTTTGTCTTCATTTCTTCGATAAGGTTCACATTCCTTACTGGGATTCTGATTTTTAGAAAAAAAGATCAGGAAAAAATTATCACTTAGGTCTCTGGGAAAATTATAACCTACCTTTAACTAAAAATTTGATCCCTATTTTGCTCACTTACAATGCATATAAAATGAATTAACTTGCAAATAATAACCCCATATATACTTACAATACTTTTAATATTATTAAATTAACTTTTTAAATGTAAATGTTCCTTGCATCTTTTGTCATAGAAGCATATACTCAAAAAAATCTCTATTGATGCAGAAATTTTTCACAAAGAATTTTCTACCCAACATAAATTATTGATCAAGCTGTGTCATAATGAGTAAGATATTAAACTAAAAGCCAAGACTGGAAATGCTAGTTAGTTCCATGATGTTAACTATGCAACTTTAGGCAAGTCCATTGGGCCTCACTTGTAAATGAACAAATTCAACTAGATAATTTCAATTGTGACATTGGTTAAATTCCACACTAAATGAAAGGAGGATTAAGGAAGAAAGGAAGAGCAGATGAAAGAAAGAAAATCTAACAGACTTTAACAGTTATTCTTAAAACTGTATAGTGATTATATATACATACAACTAAATAATGGAATATTACTTGAATTATAAACAATAGAAGCATGCAATATGTAACAATGTGGACAGATAGAGAGTATCATACTGACTGAAGTTAGTCAGAGAGGGACAGAAAGAATGATCTTCACATGTGAGATAGAAAGCAGCATAACAACAAATATCCAAAGACAAGTAAAACCTGAGAAATGTTCTTTAGCAAGAAACTTATGAATAGGGAATATGGAGAGAAAAGGGACTGGAACAATGATAGGGGAAGCTGACATTCTGAAGGGTGTGACTGGGTTGATGCTAAATTGATTTTTATGCATGAAACCCTGCCATTATCAATACTGTAAATCTCAATGTCTAAAATTTAATATACAAAAATTAAGAAACAAAAGAGAAAGAAACAAAGAAACAAAGATGATAGATGATAGAAAGATAGATGACAGAGGGAGAGACAGACAGACAGACAGAGACAGAGAGATGTTGGCAAAACAAAAAAATCCTTTGTACTCTAAATTTGGTTTTTACCTAACTCCTACTGAAGATCTGAATAACATTAGAGTTTACCAAAATTTCTACTAAGTCGGAGTTGTTCTGGGGTTCCAGGACATATGAAGGCTACTTCAATCACAAAATGAACAAAATTTTCTTAACCGATTAACTATACCTTAGTTAAGCCCCATTGGACTATTCTATCAGCCAACCTTGTATATATAGTTTCAGAGTTTAGATTAAAAAAATAAACCTGCACAAATGAGGCTAAGGAAATATGTAACAGATCTCAAGACTCTTGTAATGAATTCGCCAATTTTCAGTTCTTAGATTTATAGTTTGTGCTATAAGACTGTGAAGATAGACCATATATAATAGACTTGCTACTATGTAAATGCTGATCATTATTAAAATATTCATGGTTTTTAAAAAGTTTTCAATGTAAATAAAGTCTTAATAGAGGAAAAACATTCTAGCCACTTAATGAGAGCATGTTTTATATGTATCAGGTACTGAGTTTGATCCCCACAATCCTCTATAAAAAAAATTGATCTGTATGAATTATCAAGTATTTTTTAAATCTAAAACCCCTCACTAAAGAAAACATAGAGTGCATTTAATTTCATTCTAACGTTAAATTTAACAATTCTACCTTAAAAATTACATGTTCTGGGGCCGGGCGGTGGCGCTGGAGGTAAGATGCCTGCCTTGCCTGTGCTAGCCTAAGACCGCGGTTCGATCCCTGGTTTCCCATATGGTCCCCCAAGCCAGGAACAACTTCTGAGCGCATAGCCAGGAGTAACCCCTGAGCATCACCGGGTGTGGCCCAAAAACCAAAAAAAAAAAAAATCACATGTCCTAATATCATACATAAAATTCTCATTTCTATTGTTTACTTACAAGTAAAGCATTTGAATCTCCATTCAGTTGACTATCATCTCTAGACTTCACATAACGACGATGGTTTTGATAGAAATTAGAGAGACCATAATACATAAACACATTTCCCTGTAGAAAGGCAAAACATTCATGAAATTATTAAATGTAAACTGTTCACGTATATATAAAAACTAAGTAAAAAAAAAATAAATAAAAAAATAAAAAAATAAAAATAAAAACTAAGTGATGAGATTATTGGTTAGAATTTACAGTAATATTTAACAAGTACCAGAGGAAAATTTACCAGTAATTAGCAATCGAAAAGACTATAAAGCTAACAAATTTTCTAAAAATCAGAGAGAACAATAAAAATATACTTCAAAACTTCAAAGACGTATTTATTATTTCAGAAATAATAATAAAGCTCAAGAATTCATTAGCATATACTAATCAATCTAAGCAAAATTTTTCTCTAATTCAGATTGGTATTCATGCAATTATCATCAATTTTTCAAAGTGGTAATAGTCAAACTTTTATTTTCTGTACAGTAAATGCTGAACCAAAAGCAGCACATTAGTTTCTCAGAGGACTATTATTAGTATTAGCAATTATCTAAAATAAATCACTCTATACATATAAATTAGTTTGACCATACAGTAGAACTAATTTAAAAATAACTTGGAAAGGGGCCAGAGTGATAGCACAGCATATGGGTGTTTGCCTTGCATGCGGCTGACCTAAGATGGACCTTGGTTCGATCCCCGGTGTCCCAAAGCCAGGGGTGATTTCTGAGCGCAGAGTCAGGAGTAACCCCTGAGTGTCACCACCAAGTGTGGCCCAAAAAAAAAAAAAATTAAATAAATAAATAAATAAATAACATGGAAAATAAGAATTACTTATTTATACTACATTTAGTCAATGATTTGAAGGCATTCTGAATTATATATGTAAAAGTAGAAAAACTATTACGGCATTTCCTTCTTTCTTGATGAGATATTATCTATAATTTGTCTTCAATTAAGAGGATTACAGATGAAAGGATTTCATTAGCATTTAAGTAGTCTCCAATTGAGTTAATTTAATTTATACTAAAATATACTTAGTTTGATTTTTCAAAGTCAAATTACATAACTTTTGCATTCTTTCTATCTATCTATCTATCATTCTCTCTATCTATCTATCTATCTATCTATCTATCTATCTATCTATCTATCTATCTATTCTATCCTATGGGAATATTTTTTGTTTGGGGCCACAACTGGTGGTGCTCAGAATTTATTCCTGGCTGTGTGCTCAGGGTCACTCCTGGTAATTCTTAGGAGAAGCATTGGACTATCAGGGATTGAATCTTGTCAACAGCATGCACGGTATCCTACCTATATATCTGCCCAGCTCCTCCCAATAGTCTAAACATTGGCTTATTTTTCTGCTGGTTATAGAATTAAATCACAAAAACAAAGACCATGCTTTTATAAAAAGAAAACCTGGCTATGCAGATAGATTATACTGCTGAAGTACATGCCTGACATATACACACAGTTTATGTTCAATCTTTGTCACAAGTCCTCCTGAGCATCTTTGGGTAGAGCCTGAGTTGTCCTCAGTACCACTGGGGCACTGCCATCCCCCAAAAAGGAAGAAAATTTATCTCAAATAATTGTAATATAACAAGTTCAATTTCCAACCTGAAAGAGACCCTCTTAACAAATTCTGAAACAAAATAATGCAAAGTTCTCCCAAAAAGGTGTTCTTATTCAATATTTAAATTTGTAATAGAAAATATAGCCCATAAAAAAATTTGAAAGTTTTTAAATGGGGCTGAAAAACTAAAATGGTCTACAAATCATTAAGTCTCATTAATTAAGTTTCATTAGTTCTGTCTGCTCTAAGAAAAGCAGGACTAAGTGTATCTTCACAATTTGTCCATCACACTGATTATGCAGACAGTTCAAATGGCTAACCATGCTTTGCATATGGTGGGCATGGGTTCAATTCCTGGTTCCCCAGAATCACCTAAGTATTGAGCTCCTGAGCACTGCTAGGGGCTGCTCCAAAACAGAAACAAAAGAGTGAAAATTCTTTGCTTCATATTTATACCATCTTTTCCTTCCTTCCTACCTTCCTTCCTTCCTTCCTTCCTTCCTTCC
>PVKC010027065.1:0-15868 GCA_004027635.1 Crocidura indochinensis
ATGTCTGAAGGAGAATAAATATTATAACACATATCCATATTCCTGAAATACACACACATCCAGATGTGTGTGGAGGAATTGTCTCAGAAATTTTTTTGTGATTTTTGTGGTTTTTGAGTCAGTCATAAAAACAACTACATACAAAAAAATAACAAAATCTCTGTAGAGGCAACATATTAATTAAGGCTTTTAAGGTATCAAGGGAACATTTAAAAAAATTGAAAAACTGAGAAAAGTATTTTATATGTATCGAATTAGTCCTCTAACTTGGCTACATAAAAAGTAATGAACATTCAGTAGCTTAAAATATTCAATCTATAAACCCTTCTTGAACCAAACTTTTAGAAAGTAAACTTATTCAACAAAGGGATGACTAGGGAAATCTTTTAAAAAGTGATGACTTTGAGTGTTTAATTAACAAAAATGAGGTCAAATTTGGAGGTGAGAACGTGCTGTTATTTAGCCATTAATGTATTGTAGTTTATGGTATGTAAAATATTTTTACTTAACATCAAACTGTGAGACTATAGAGTAATATATAAACATAATTTGCTATTAGAAAGTAGAAATAACTCAGTTTAAAGAAGAGGTTAGAAAATTAAAGAGAAAATGGAATAAGCCTATTTATTAGTACACCAGTATATTCAAATAAAAAGTTACCATTATAATATAAGGTAACATGATAGACTGGCAGACTAGGTAGATAGCAATTAAATATAAAAATAGGAGTCTAAGCATACTTAACAGTTATAATAAAAATAAATAACCAAAGAATACTTTTTTCTATATGCTAAAAGAAATCATTTTAGACAGCAATAAACTTAACACATAGTAATATTAACTATAAAATTAATTGTTCATATAAATAAAGTTGATTAGAATTACTGAGAAATTTTTAGCTAAAAATTGATATGCATATAAAATGTTGAATAGGTTTTAAAGGAAAAGTGACTTTAAATTTGGTTTACAAAG
The DNA here is from genome assembly GCA_004027635.1 of Crocidura indochinensis. Lineage (NCBI taxonomy): Eukaryota > Metazoa > Chordata > Mammalia > Eulipotyphla > Soricidae > Crocidura > Crocidura indochinensis. The sequence continues at coordinate 973 of PVKC010027065.1, forward strand.
TAATCCCAAATAAAAACTTTATACAAATGACAAATATAAAATGATTCATAAGTGCTGGCCTTCAGAGGTAAGCAAGGATGTATATGCAATGTGAGAGATAAAAAAAACATCAGATTGCAAAACTAATATCGAGTTAAAGCACAAAGGGAGAAATGTATTGTACATAAAAAAGAAATAAAGTTATGAATTCTAAAAATAACATAGTAAAGTTATAACTTATGAACAATGACATACCAACTGTCATTGTAACTGACTTTATTTCAAAGAGGAAAGTCATTAGACATAGCTGAACAGACACTAAAGAAGGGCAAATTTGAGGACACAAATCCCAGTTTACAATTGATAGAATAACAAATACAGATACAGAAGGCTAAATCATCCATAAATTAGATAGAATGGAAATATGATAGTAATCTAGAGATTATAACTTTTCCAAAAAAGCACATTGTCTACCTGTGAAAATCAGCTATATATTAGGTCACAGAGAATTTCACAAAGTTCCATTTATGTGACACCGTTTGTGATCATAATGAAGGTAATTAAAAATTAAAGCAGTAAAAATAATTTTTTGGGGTTTTTGGGCCACACCCAGTGACCCTCAGGGGTTACTCCTGGCTATGCGCTCAGAAGTCGCTCCTGGCAGGCACAGGGGACCGTATGGGAACCGGGGGATCAAACCGTGGTCCGTCCTAGGCTAGCGCAGTCAAGGCAGCAGGCACCTTACTTCCTGCGCCACCTCCCGGCTCCCAGTAAAAATAATTTTTATGTAAAAATTCAAACCGTCTATCAGTGACTTATATTAAAAGGAAAATGTATATACATAAGGTTTATTTTAAAATCTGATATAGACACTACACATCAATATGTATCACATGTAAATGAATAAGCTGAAGAGCATATTACAAACTTAAAACATAACATTAAAGAATGAAATAAATATTACATTGCTAACTTAAAAGCTGAAATTAAAAAATAGCAAAATTAAAGTCTAAGAAAGTAAGTTTTAAAGGTTATAAATAAAAATTAACTGGCAGATATAGTACAGCAGAGATAGCCTATGCTTTGAACATGATGATCTGGGTTTGATCCTGGTTACTTGAGCTCCACCTGACCACGGGTGTAAGTCCTGACCACAGAGCCAGGAGTAAACCCTGAGCATAGGTAGGTGTGGTCTCTAAACCAAAACAAATAATAAACATGCATAGTGGAATTATAATTAATAAGTCAAATATATTTTGTGAGTGAACATAATGTATAACCTACTAGCTCACTTAAGAACTAAGGGAGGGGGCCCGGGAGATAGCATGGAGGTAAGGCATTTGCCTTTCATGCAGAAGGTCATTGGTTCGAATCCCGGTGCCCCATATCTGAGCATGGAGCCAGGAGTAACCCCTGAGTACTGCCGGGTGTGACCCAAAAACCAAAAAAAAAAAAAAAAAAAAAGAACTAAGGGAGAAGTAGCACACTCAAAATAAAAAATGACAAAGGGAAGTAACCATGGTAATAGGATAAATTCTTAAGCAACCATAGGAGCCTACTGCAAATCTCTATACAAATATATTTTGATTATTTCGTTTGTTTTGGTTCACACGCTGTGGTGGTCAGAACTTACTCCGGACATTGCAACCAGGGATCAATCCTTGCAGGCTCAGGAGACCATATGTAATGCCAGTGACTGAATCTGATTTGGTTACATGCAAGGGAAGTATTGTACCCACTGTAAAATGGTTCTTGTCCCAGTGCAACAATATTTGAAGAGCTAGATGAAATGAATGATATCTTAGGAACATAGTTTACTTATTTAAATAAACCTATTTATACTACAAAGTTTAAATTTTTATGGAAGAAATGTCAAAATAACACCACTAGGGAATCCTGTTATCTATCTATCTATCTATCTATCTATCTATCTATCTATCTATCTATCTATCTATCTACCTATTTACCTATCTATCTACCTATCTATTGTCTGCCTGTCTGTTTATCATGTACCTACCTACCTATCTATCATCTACCTACCTATCTCCCACCTATCCAACTATCTGTCCATCCATCCATCTGTCCATTTGTTCATCTGTTATCCATTCATCCACTCATCCACCAACCCTCGCAACCACCCATGTACCCACCCACCCACTCACCCATCCACCCACCTATCCATCCATTTCTCCTTCCTTCCATCCATCCATCCATCCATCCTTTTGTGGCCATACCTGGTGGTTCTATTGACTACTTATAATTCTGTATTCAGAAATTTTTTTCTATAGGTCTTGCATTTTTTTGATTTGTTATTTGGAGAGGCATTCCTAGTGATACTCAGAGTTTTCTCCTGGATCTGCACCCAGGAATCACTCCTGACATTCTTGGGGAAACAAATAGGATGCCAGGATTGAAAATGAACCCGAGTGGGTTGCTATGAGGCAAGTGCCTATCTGCTGTATTATGGTTTCCATCCTATCCATCAAGTATTTGAAGTTTAAATACTTTCAATGTTGCGGGATTTTTTTCAGAGACAGGAAATCAATAGAAATATCTAAAGAAAAACAAATTTGTTTTATGGGTCACACCTGGCTGTGGTCTGGGTTTCTCCTGACTCTGACACTAAGGATCACTCCTTGTGGGTTTTAGGGACTAATATGTGGTGCCAGGGATCCAGGTTGACTGTAGTAAACACTTGCTGTACTGTCATCTCTACTACAAATTTTTTTTCTTTTTCATTTTGGTTTTGGGCCACACCCAGTGGTGCTCAGGGTGTATTCTTTGCTCTCTGCTCATAGATCACACTTGGCAAGCTCAAATGGGGGAACAGAGATTGAAAACTGGTAAGATACAGGCCAAGAAAGTACCTTCATGGTACTACTTCCATTTTCTCCCCTAAATTCTTTCATGGTTATATAAATCACTAGAATAAAATCCAGTTGAATATGTATTTAAAAAATAGATTTTAATAGAAAACTGTTTTTGATTTTCTTAATGTGGTGAAAATATATTGGCTGACTGTACCTTTCTGTTTGTTTGTTTGCTTGCTTTTGGGCCACACTCAGTAATGCTCAGAGGTTGCTCCTGGCTATGAGCTCAGAAATTTCTCCTGGCTTGGGGAACCATATGGGACACTGGGGATCAAACCCAACTCTGTCCTGGGTCAGCCGAGTGCAAGGCAATGTCCTACCACTGTGCTATCACTCCAGCCCTTGACTTTACCATTTAGATAACCATAGAGAACATACAAATGTGTTGAAAGGTGCATCATAAAATTCAGGACTGATATACTTCTATAAATTCTCTGTATACACTATAAACTACTTGTTGCTAGCGACGTACACCTACAACAGAAATTGTTTATCGTACACGAGACCTTGTAACTCGTGGGAGAGAGCGGGACGGAGAAGGATTTGCTAACAGAAATAATAATGTAGAAATAAAGAGCCACAAAGTCCTGTGTGGGGTCTCCCGCGTGTGATGGAAGAGAGACAAGTTTATTTTCTTAGAGGGTACTTATAAAATGGAATTGGAATGCCAGAGTGATTGTGGTAATTACGAGGAAAATTGATGGAAAACAATAGATGGGCTTGCTGGAATTCTGCATTTTAATGTACCATACTTTGGGGTGAAGGGAGTTCTGGTTTTGGGGTTCAAGTAATTTCGTATGAGGACAAAGAAAGTGAAACTCAGGTAGTGATAAGGAGCTAGCTATGGGGAAGTGAGAAATATTTTTGGGTAATTTTGCAATTATCAGGTAGAGGCAAAGATGTTTTGTGTTTTGGGTAAAACATGAAAACTAGTTATGCATATTTAGCTTGGAGTAAAAAAGGGAGACTTCCCTGGCATCAGAGCCAGAGAGACTGCCCAGCGGGGGTGCATCGTTTGGCCTGGTGGCTTTTGGTACTGTCATCTCTTTTGACTGAAGGAAAGGAATTTTGATGCCCGAATTTTCTTAAAGGGGAAAAAAGGTGAAAATTGTCACGGCCTCTATGAAATTATGTTTTCAGACAATCCACTCAGAGGTCAGCTTAAAGGTGACAGCTCAGAGCGGGCCTTTCTGACATGATTTCCTCTCAGGAGTTTTTTCACTCCTGAGAGGGGCGTGACAACTACTGGAGAATATTAAATCATAAAAGTAAGTGCAAAAGTTGAACAAAAGAAAGCAAAGAAAAAGTGGTCATACCCTGTTTCCAATGTTGTGGTATGTATCTGTGCAGTTAGGAAAGCCACTTCTTGAAGTATTTACTAAAAACATCATTTTTGGGAAGCTATATTGTATATCAGACCACTTACTTCTTCACTAAACGGTCTCTTAAACTCTCCATTAACAACTGTGTCCTCTACCTTGTGTAATTTTTCTTTCCATCTTGAATTTTAATTTTTCCTTTCTGAAAGAAAGTTCGTAGAGGAGAGAAAGAACAAACATATATGAACTGCTGTGAGCTATATTTTTCTACTGCTAGAATTTATATTCTGAAAGTAAATAAAAGTAATCATTTTATTAATATATACAGGTGTTGATTGAGGGTAATGCCTGCTTGAAATGTTCACTGTTTTAATGTAATATTGCTTCAATCAAACACATTGTTTAAAAGCAGAAATAACTTAAATAGTGAACAAGAGAAACTTATGGGACATCTGGAGGAACATCTCCATTATCATAGAGTTTTCAAAAGGAGAAAGAAGAGCTGAAGTAACAGAAATATTATGAAAGAGGGGCCAAAGCAGTGGTGCAGCAGTAGGGTGTTTGCCTTGCATGCTGCTGACCTGGGGCGTACCTCGGTTAGATCCCTCAGCATCCCATATGGTCCCCCAGACGAGGAGCAATTTCTGAGTGCATAGCCAGGAGTAACTCCTGAGTGTCACAGGGTGTGGCCCAAAAACAGAACAAAAAGAAATTTTATGAAATAAATGGTAACAGGAAGCTTCCATAAACGGGAGCAAACAGAGATCTAGCGGGCTAAAAATTTTTAAGCAAGGACAAGAAATATCAACAGGGAGAGAGGTCCTTCTGGACAGGAATCATGCCATGAGCTTAATTCTCAGCATCACCCACAAGTTGAATATGATCCAAGTGGTACTGCCAATGTGTCAGATCCCCATTGCCACAATAAAAATGTGCAACCATAAGTGAACATTGCCAGCAGTATGCCTGAGCACTACACCAATTGTATAATTATTGGCTGTCACCACATTAAGTATGTGAACACTGCAACCAAGTGTGCAACTAACTGCAAGGTACCTCAATCTGTACAATTTCAGTGCTTATTGTGGTACCTTCATATAATGGGTCCAGTAATTGGTGAATAAATAAACTCTCAGAGTCTGATCTACCATCTTTAATTGTCATTTTAAGGACATGTTTTTACAGAATATATGCATGATGTTGTTTCATACTATCTGGTATTTTTGCTTATTTTTGTGTGTTTTTGCAAAGTACAACACTTTCTTATAAACGAATATTTTTTGATTACTGTTTTTATTTTGACATTTTTTGTTTACTTAAACACAGTGATTACAAAATTGTGGCCGGAGCAATAGTACAGCAGTAGGGTGTTTGCCTTGCACTTGGCCAACCCCGGATGGACCGCAGTTGGATCCCCAATATCGCATGTGGTCCCCCAAGCCTGCCAGGAGCTATTTCTGAGCTCAGAGCCAGGAGTAATCTCTGAGTGCTTTGAGGTGCGACAAAACAAAACAAACACTAAAAAGCAACAGTAACAACAATAACAACAACAAAATCCACAAAATTGTTCATGGCTGAGTTTCACTCTTACAATGTACATCACTCTTCCCCCATGAATGATTCCCACCACCAATGCTCCCTATCTTCCCCCCACCCCCGCTGCCTTTAGGTATGCATTTTGCTTCTCTTTTTCTCTCTTCCTTTCTTTTCCTTTATTGATACCGTGGTTATTGAAGAAGGAATATCGTGCATATCACTTATCTCCATCTAATAGTTATGGACCCATGTGATGAGTTCCAATTATTAATCAATACTTTTTGCACTTGAAGAAATCTTATATAAAGTAACTTTTTATTCTTTGTATAAAAATTCGTGAAGCGTTCCATATTTTAAAAAAATTAACTATCCAAATTCAAAGGTTCTTTAGTTTCCAGTGCCAGATTTAGCCTGGCCCATATCTATGAGGCTCACGTAATTCTTGGGGACTAATAATGTCATGATGATAACAATGGTATGATTTTTCTGTTTGCTGACATTATAAGTATTTCTAAATTGTCCACTTTTTCTCATTGTGTATACTTGATCTCATTTTAGAGTTGCAAAAAGTTTTGGTCAAATGAAAATTAGATTTGCTAAGTTTTTACTGTGGTGCAGTTGGAGTGCTAACAAAATCAATTTGGTATTGATATTTTTCTCTTGAACAACAGTCATTTTCTCAGTAGTCTGATTAAATAAAAAAGATTTGATTATCAAAGTTTAGCTCCATTATACTTATGGGCAATCATTAAAAATTTCAAATTAAATGGCTGAGGATGTTAGGACATATGATTTAGTAAAGTTGTTTGTTTTAGACACTGTTTAAATACGCAAGAGCTAAATAAAGTAGGATGTTTTATCTTGAGATTTAACGATGGTGGTGAAAAGGAGATACATGATAACCATGGAGATCAGACAGGAATTAGACAACCAAACAAAATCATGATTTACTCACTCTTTTCTTTTTTTTGGGTTACACCCAGTGATGCTCAGGGGTTACTCCTGGCTATGCGCTCAGAAGTCGCCCCTGGCCTGGGGGACCATATGGGGCACGGGGGATCGAACCGCCGTCTGTCCAAGGCTAGCGCGGTAAGGCAGGCACCTTACCTTCAGCGCCACCGCCCGGCCCCTGATTTACTCACTCTTATCTCAGAAATAAACTAGAAAAAAGGTTGACTGAAGGACTCAGCTAAAAGCCTGACGAATTTTTCACTAAGGTAACTTATTTCTCACATTGGTATAACAATATTTTAAAGGAGTAAATCATTGTTATTAAGTGTATTTACAGTGTTGCGAAACCACTATTCCTCTATGACTTCAAATATTATTTATTTATAATATAAGAAGAAAATACCTAACTTGCCATCAATAAATAATCACTCTTATTTCTTGCTATCTGTCTCCTCTGGCACTACTGTTATTTTCTCTTTCATGGATTCACTTAGTCTTGTTAGTCCACATAAAACAAATTGTACTGCATTATATCTGCTTTTATCAATTAGGATGATGTTTTCAAGGTATGTCCATGTTGTATATGAACTGTACATAATACCATAAAGATATCTTTTTTCAAGGCTCTATACCATTTTGCAGTTTTATTTGAAAAGTATTTTCCCATTTACTCATGACCACTTGTTATTTTCCGTCTTTTGACAATTACAGTCATCCTCGTGGGGTTTGAATTGCTTTCTCAATGTGAGTTTGATTTATTTTTGATATAATAGTCACATCATCATATTTTCACATATATGCTAGTCATTAGCTATTTACATCCTCTTTGTAGAAACATCTACTGATGTAACTTGACCTTTATTTTATTGGATTGTCTTCTTCTTCTTCTTCTTCTTCTTCTTCTTCTTCTTCTTCTTCTTCTTCTTCTTCTTCTTCTTCTTCTTCTTCTTCTTCTTGTTCTTCTTCTTCTTCTTCTTCTTCTTCTTCTTCTTCTTCTTCTTCTTCTTCTTCTTCAGACTGGTGCTATATGTGTCGAGTTACAAAATATTTGTTTCCTTAAGATAATATATAAAATAGGGTTCAATCTTCTTTGGTTGGATCATGCAGGAAAATCGTTTAGACAGTTTCATTTTTGTGAAATTAAACTTTGAAAAATTAATTGGTATTCTTTGTGTGTGTGATATTACTCTAGGAATACAGTATTAGTACACAATGATCAAAGTGCCAGTAGCCTCCCCATCCCACCATATCCCATAAGGTTCTTCTGCTAGAGTTTTTCCCTTTTAACTAACTTGAATTGTTTTGTCAAAACCAGAGGATTATTTTTCATTGGAATAATCTATTACTCCCCCCGTTTTATTGTACTATGTATAAGTGAAGTTCCTTTCCTGACTTAATTTGGTATGATACACTCCAGTTTCTCCATTTTTGGGGGGCCACACCTGTTTGATGCTCAGGGGTTAATCCTGGCTAAGTGCTCAGAAATTGCCCCTGGCTTGGGGGGACCCTATGGGATTCCGGGGGATCGAACCATGGTCCTTCCTTGGCTAGAGCTTGCAAGGCAGACACCATACCTCTAGCACCACCTTGACGGCTCCCAGTTTCACCATTTTTATGTTTTTTTTTTTGTAAAGAGCACAACTTTATCTTTTCTGAAAGCTGAGTAGTATTTCCAGTGTGTTTGTTTAATATACATCCTTTATCCACTCATTAGTTTTAGAACTCTTGGCTGGTTTTCAGATGTTGGCTAATGTAAATAACGGTAAAATGAAAGTAAATATGCACACATTGTTAAATTAGTATTTTTGAGGCCTGAGAGAAATAACATAATGTATAATTTCAGGATCATTGAGGAGTTCTATTTTTTTTTAATTATTGGAGAATTCTTCATACTATTCTGCATAGATACTGAGCATTCCCTACCAAAAGAACTCCCCCGACTATACCCCTGCCTGAAATTGCTTCTATTCTTTTTAACAAGTCAGTTCTCAGTAGATGAGGTGATGTCTTGTTGTAATTTACATTTCTCTGATAATTGGTGATGATGAGCTATTTCCCCCCACTTGTACGTTGGCCATCTCCATGTATTCTGTAGAAAAGTGTATCTTCATCTTGTTCTTTTCAAATTTTTCTTGATGAGGCTATTCTTTTGTAAATTTTGTGAATGCTTTATATATTGTTCCTAGTACTCTTTGTTATAGTGTTCTGTGAGAATGCCCTTTTGCTTATGATGGCTTCTCTTGTAAGATCAGTTTGATATAGATCCAATTTGTTCTTTTTTCTCCTGCTGATGCATTTAAAACACTGAGACCACCAATCCCAATAATACTGGGCATAATTTTTGTTTTCTTCAATATATCTCGTGTTCCTAGATATAGCACCTAAGTCTTTAATACATTATGAATTAACCTTTGTGTGTGGTATGAATTAGTGGCCCACTTTTGTTTGGCCAGCCAATTTTCTCAACACTATTCATTACATGAGATTTTCTTCCTCTTCTATGTTCTTAATTCTTTTGTTATAAATTAAAGGTCTTTAAATGTGAGGGTTTACTTCAAGGCTCTCGTTCCGTGATTCTAAAACTACATTGCTACAATTTCTGTAACTTTATAGAAAAGAATGACAACATATTTTTGTATGTTTATTTTGAAACATATTCGTCACTATATTGGATTACAGTTTCCAGTAGTTTTCTCTTCCCTTTGGTGCAGTCTTTTGATTATTTTTAAGGTCTGCAGACCTTAGTGAAAAAAATGTCAAAGATATTTTTTAAAGTCGGTGTTTTAATTTTATTGCTTGTCATTGTCCGATATAGTCTTTCTTATACTCCTTGATTCACTCTTAGGAGGTTGCAAGATTTCAATATTTCATTTATTTATTTATTTATTTATTTATTTATGTAAACTTTTCAGCTTTGTGATTCACTTAGTTGCTGATTTTATTTTTCTTCACTTCTTAATTTGAGTTTTATTTCATTTTATTAGACCATATTCTGTGATGATCACGGCTTACTTTTCGCTATGGACTGAGAGATAATTCTTGACAGGGCTCAAGAACCATATGTGGTTTTGGGATTCAAATCTGTGTAGAGAAAGCACTTTGACAGTCATACTATCATTCCAGCTTTTCCTTTAGGCTCATTTCTGCTCTTAAGAGTCTTAGAAGGAAGCTTAGATTGACCACATAATCTTCCTCTTTCCTAATATAAGCATTTAGTGCTACAAATTCCTTACTACATGGAAGCATTTATCAAGTTTCATTAGAATTGATTTCTGGTGTTTTAGTTGTTTCACAGTTGTTAGAATATATTTTAATTTTCATTTATTTCAACTAACATTTAGAGTTAACTTGGCAGTTGGAGATTTTTTACTACTTTTGTGCTATTGATTTCTCATTTGATTTTGTTATAGTGAAAGAACACTCTCGGCATGGCTTCAATTCTTTTTAATTTGTGAGTTTACCTTGAGATCCAAAAAGTAGCCTATCATGGTACATCAATGTGTTTTGAGTATTTAAGTAGATAATCTACTTTTTTTGTTAAATGAAATATATTTTTATATTTTAAAGAAAATATATACATGTATACACACATAATATAGACATGGATAAATTTTGTTTATGTAAATATGCAATTTTGGAGGGGGTACACTTGACAGTGCTCAGGGCTGGTTCTATGCTAAGGTATTACTCCTGGTATGGCTCAAGGGACCATAAGTGGTACACGGAATTGATCTTAGATCAGCTACATACCAGGTTTGCTGCTATACTGTCTCTTCAGCCCTGGAATTATTTTATAAAACTCAATTATATCAAAAGACGGGAATGACAATATAAAACCTTCATATATGTCAACACTGAAATTGGTTTGTCTTATATTTTTGTGGGGTTCCCATTTTTTTGGCCACACCCAGTGAGGTTCAGGGGTTACTCCTGGTTATTCCCAAGAAATCGCTCCTGGCTTGGGAGACTATATGGACTTTGGGGGATCAAACTGCAGACCGTCCAGGGTCAATGTGTACAAGGCAAACATCCTACCACTATGTCACCACTCCAGCCCCTCATTTTACATTTTAATTAAAGTGTAACCTCACATTTCTGGGGCATTTACTGGCTTTTTTTTAATAAGATAGATTTGAAAAATATTGTCTTTTAGATCTTATAAAATCTCTGAAATATTCACTTCAAATTTTCAAATTATTAGTGTCTAGGTGTAAATTGGCAAACATCTTGAGAAAAAGATGTTACATATAGACCTTGTATAAAAAACCTTATATAATTTCCCTTCTCTTGGTTATGGAAATCTCTTGGAAGCTTCTGTGTGTCTACCCATATCTGAAAGTATCACATTTTCAATTAAAATATTTTTTCCAGATTTCCTAGCTTGACTTAGTGCAGTTGGTTTTTAAATAATATTATCTGCTATAGCAAGACTGAAACTCTAAAACTTTAGTGACAGAGTACTTCTTTTTTTGGTTAGGTAGTACTCTAGGATGACCCTTCTAGGTTCCTAATGGAGCTTGTATTCAAGTGGGACAATCAGTACAAATGGGCATATCACTTAAGCTCAGTCAATCAGAATAGCGTGTCAATGGTCAATGATAAGACTATAAAGCTATAGTTTTATGGAAAAAATCGAAATCAATTTCACTGATGAGACTCAATTATAGAGTAATTGAAGGGACCAGTTTTAGAATGAAAATTTTATCTCTGCCAGGTATTGGAGTTTAGAGAACATAAACCTGAAGATACTGAGATAGAAGAGAATAGAGAGACTTTTTTGGTTAGCTCCCAAAGGCATAATCTCAACAGAGAGAATTCAGCAAGACTAAGCATTATATATTGATTAAATTGTTCATAATTTAAGCCATAATCATACTGGTTTTGGCTGTACTTACCCGATTTAGATTTTTACCATTTAAAATATCCTAATACATATTTTAAATAGAAAATTTTAGTGGATACTATTTGTTCTTATTTTATCGGTTCCTCGTTACTTTTGACTTATTCAACATTTTTCCCCTTTGATATTTGTTTTCTTATGGACCTCGTGAATCATTGCATATTGGTGTTTTAAAAGTGCATAGTAGTTCTCAGATTATTTTTCAGATATTACTTTTCTTTCTCTCCTTTGATGCTTTCTATTTTTACTTCTCTCTCTTTTTCAGTTTGGGTTCAAGAATGCTTAGGCGCCATGAAGTGCCATGAAATGGAATCAAATTGGACTTGATCATATGCAAGAATGGCATCCCCTTTACCGCATTTAGAATATTTTTATGGTTCTGTAAAGTAATATATTATTTAAATAAAACTTGAGAGTTATGCTTAAAAATGAAGATCACTATGTCTTACAGTACTGTAAGTGGCAGGATTTCATGTATACAACATTGCAATATCATTTTTTGCCTACCAGAGTATCTGCTCTGAGAGTTATTCTTGACTTATTGATTCTATCTCTCTTAAATCTATTTTATTTCCATCCAGTAATCATAGTTAGCCCAACTTGTATTTGGGCCACATCCAGTAGTACTCAGGGCTCACTTGACTCTGCATTCTGGGATCATTTCTGGTGATGCTTAGTGGACCATCTGTGGTGCTGGGGATTAAACCTAGATGGGTTATGTGTACAGAAAGGACCCTACCTTCTGTACTATTGCTTTGACCCCTTAAAATATTTTTACATTTAGGTACATGGTTTCCAATACCGTTAATGATAAGATTGTCTGTATAATATAGTCCAGAACACACCTCACCTAAAGCTTCCACTTTTCTCTACCATTGTCCCCAAGTTCTGCCCATTCTCCCATCTCCCCTTCCAATGATGCATCTCCTATAAAGATCAGTTCTCAGTTTTCATTATCTTTGGACATTTATTATTTCCCTACCTTTTTCCTCTATATCTCACACATGAGAGAGATTTTTCTGTTGTCTGTCCCTTTCCTATTGACTAACTCTGCTCACCATAATGATTTAGCTACCTAGCAGTCAATTTCATAATTTCATATATTCAATAACTGAGTACTGCTTAGTTATGTATATGTACCTTAGTTTATTCATCTTGGTTGTTTACATACTTGGGATATTGAGAATAAAGTAGTGCCTCCATGAATATAAGGATACAGATGACTCTATTTCATTTTTTAACTATTTAAAGAAAATGCATCACACAGTTGACATAGTTGACTATAGTACATTTGTTTCTGGATAAGGAAATAAAAGTTATTCAAAAAATAAAGATAAAGCCTAAAAGAAGAAAGAGAAGAATTTTTAAAAAGGAAAGAGAAAAAGTGAGTAACAATCACATTTGTGGAATAATTATATTTCCAATGAAGTCTTTAATACAATGGCACAAAGTTTTGTAAGCTCTTATTAGCTGTTCATTATGTTAAATTGGGGTGTTCCTATAGGGATAACAGCATCCAACAAATGATGTGGTTCAGAAATTCAAAGCACTATTATTGATACTGTGACTTTTAGGGGCATGAACTCAGCTGCCAGACCTCCGGAAGAAGGAAGTCAGGAATGGAGAATGCCTGCACTTCCTCCAAAAAGTCCTGGTAATATCAGCCCCCAAACAGGTATGCCTGAATTGTGATCAGATTGATGTCCCCAAAGGGAATCATAAAGGGTGATGAATCAGGGCCATCAGAAAAATGTTGATTATGAATGATAAAGGCAGCATGCATTGCTTTGGCACAGCTGGAACTTGGCCCACACTCTCCTCTCCTCTTTTGCTGCTTTGGTACAACAGGTGTCTTTTCTGAATAGACTTTTTGGGAACTTGTGATAACTAGATGCCCAGAATTGGATTATTGGGTCATATGAAATATCAATTTTGAGGTGTATTCATATTGTTTTCCAAAAAGGTTGAACCCATTGATATTTTCACCAACATTGAATAAGGGTTCCCATTTCTTCACATCCATTCCAATATTACTTGTTTTTTATTCTTTGTGATATGTGTAATTCTTACTGATATAACATGGTATCTCATTGTGGTGTTTTGATATGCATTTCCCTGACAATAAGTGATATATAGCATATTTTTATATTTTAACCCTTTATCAAATGAATGGTGGGCAAATATTTTTCCCAGTTTATCTCTTTTGTTTGCTTTGTTTTAGTTTTGTACCACACCTGGTAGTGCTTAGGAATTATTTCTGACTCAGCACTTAGGTATCACTCCTCACAGGGCTTAGGGAACCATTTTAGGTGCCTATAGTTAACCTAAAATTAGATTACCTAACTTTATGGTTACCTAAATTTAGGTAATATGTTGATTAAACTTGTATATGCCAGGTAAGCACCCTGCCCATTGTATTATTTCTGGCTCCTATTCTGTGTCGTCTGATTAGAATCATTATTTCTCAAAAAAGGGATTTCAATGTTAATTTTCTATAGAGAGCTCTCATAGAGAATGAAGAAAGTTTGAAAATTTGTCTATGACATGGGTTGTAAAATTGAAGGGGAGACAAGAACTAGAGCTTTCTAATTCTGAGATATTTACTATCTTTCTATCATAATACAATTCATTTTGGGAGACCAGTGGCATAAGCATGACCTGAACTAGACATTATGTTGAACCTAAAATTTTATTATGACTGATTTTCATAACCATTGCTCGATACCAAGAAAAAACTCTATTATTCACTTGCTACTTTAAATTTTTCCTCAACATTTTCACAGACATTTTGAAGGCTTTGGATCATGGAAGTGGCTTCCAGGAACTTCTGGAAGTACAGAGATAGGGGTTGGGGCATAGTGAGGAACCAGCTTGGCTTGACCCTGGAACTCTCAGCCACAAAACTGGGTATGTCAGTCATTTGGGCAATATTAATTCTCTCAGTACATTAAAATGAAATATTCCATTTAGTTGTATCCCTTTCTATTTCTTTTCATGATGGCATAGTTTTCAAAATGTAAGCAGTCTTTTACATCCTTTGTCAGTTGATTTCTAGGTACTTGATATTTTTGGACAATTTAATTGGTGTTGACTTTTTAATTTTTTCCTTTCTTATATATTGCTTCTAGTTCTTTTGGTAAGACCAAGTGTAGTAGTAGTAATTTTTTCTGAGTTATTATTTGCATATAGAAATGCAATTGATTTTTGTAAATTTATTTCATAACCTGATAATCTGATCTAAAAATCCCTAAATCAAATGTTTTTTTCTACAGTTATTTGATTGTATATTTAGAATTTACTATATATTATCAAGTGATATGTGAATAGTGATAGTTGAACCC
>PVKC010027066.1:0-15895 GCA_004027635.1 Crocidura indochinensis
AAGGAAGGAAGGAAGGAAGAAAGAAAAAGAGAGAAAGAAAGAGAGAGAAAGAGATAGAAAGAGAGAAAGAAAGAGTATGTGCTCATCCCATTGAGCTATCTCAGCAGATTTTTTGCCCCACCCTCATAATTTTGAAAAATAATGAAACACTTTCCTAGAATCGACGCTTACAACACCCCCTCCTTACATAAATGGAAAATAATGGGGTAATGATAGAGACATGACCCATTTCTTGAATATAGTCTTAGCTCTTATATCCCAAAAAATTTCTTCCATTTCCTACTGCCTCATTGAATCAAAAAATAGCAAAGTTATTAATGCAGTGTGTATAACAAGCAAGTCAATTAGCAATATTTTATCCCTGATAATATAAAAATATTCCAGTTTCAACATGGACTTGGAATTCAAACCTGGAAACATGGCCCTAAGTAGAAACTAAAGTAGAAACTATATAACATTTGGATCTAGCTGATGAACAGCTAAAGCAAGGCTCTCAAGCCATCGATAAAAGGCAACTGCTTCCAGATATTTTTATAGGGTCTACCCCAATGGTAACTCACTGTGTTAGCTGAAGGTTATTCTTTTAAATGCTTTTCCTGCTGGTTCAGAAATAATAATTTCTGCTCTAGTCAAATAATAATGATCTGTTCAGCCCCACAATGCTTGGGAGGCACCAGACCTATATTTAGCAGTGGTGGGGATCAAATCCAGGGCCTTATTTATGTTTTACCACTATAACTTTGGCCACATATTTCTTTTCTATCAGTTGAAACAATATTATGATTTTCTAACTATATATATTAACATAGCAAATACAAAATAAACCATGCATTTGGCACTAATAAAACAGTTGACTCCACCCTCAGAATGAGCACAGAAAAATATTCCTCTCTAGCCACTCAGTTGTTCAATGTCTATTCACTTTCTATCATGTATCAGGTTAAGCTGCAAAGATAAAATCATAATGATGAAGAAATATTCCAAGAGATCATTTGCAGCAAAAGTTATTTGGAACAAAGAGTAAGTAGGTGGTAAGATAAGGACATAGCAATGCATAGAGATAGTACAATGGGGAGAGTACTTGTCTTGCTACATGCAGCTATGCTGAGTTTGACCTCTAGCACCACATATCTTACCCTGAGCCCTGTCATGATTATTCTTGAGCTTAAAGCTAGGAGTAAGTCCTTAGCACTGCCATTTGTGACTCAAACACACACACACACACACAATGGAGGAGAAAAAGAGTCTGAGGAGGAACAGATGGATAAGTAAAGAAGAAAGATAGAAAGGAAAAGAGGGAGGGGAGGAAGGAAAGAGAGAAAAGGGAAGGAGAAGGAGAAAAAGGAGAAGGAAAAGGAGAAGGAAAAGGAGGAGACTTTTCTATGGAATAAAGTAGAAGGACCCTGGAGCAAGACCACTGAATTGAGATCTTCTATTTTCTTTCCAAAGAAAAGATGCTGTTAGAATGTGAATATGTAAATTTCAGTTTAGGTTTTGGGACAACAGTAATTCTGTTGGTGTCTCCCTGAATCACACTTTCTACATCTGTGAAGTAGCCCTTAGTGATTAGCATGTTCAGAAAAATTATGCAATTTCTCCTCATAATACACAGAATAGGAATAACTCCAATTGTTTACATAAAGTCCCAGAGATTTCTCAAAAAATCTCTTTCAGGCTCTTCCTAGGCTGCTAGAATCTAAGTATGTACACAGCTGCAAGGACGTTTCCTTTGCGTGCCCTGTTCTTTACTCCTCCTCTCTGAGCCACTGCAGACTCACAACACAGGCTTCTGTACAAACATTGAAATCTCAGTGGGACCAAATATCAGTCAGGACCACGTTGCCCTTCTTTGAGAAAGAACAGAAAGTAACTTCCAGCTATAAGTGAAAACATTCTTCAGTCAGACCAGAAACATTGGTTGTACAAAAGAGTAGTTACCTCCATCATTTTCTTTTTGCCTGTGTAGGGCGGAGAGAGGATAAAGAGAAAGAATGGAGTCACAACCAATATTGATCAGAAGTTATTCTGGTTTTTTGTTCAGAGATGTTTCCTGTCTTGGGGAAACCATGTGCAGTGCTGGCAATCAAACTTACTCCCTATCTCTCTAGCCGTCTGTAGTATTTTCTCTATTACATACATCCACTGGAGTCGGTGATTCTAATTTCCTGGGTTTTTTTTAATTAATTCTTATTTTAGCACTAAGATTTACAATATAGATAAAAGCAGGATTTCATGAGAAAAATAATAGCAACACCACACCCCCATCACAGTGTCAGCTTCCCTCCAGCATATCATTGTCCCATCACTCCATCCTATCTGCCAACCCACATAAAGTGATGTTTCCTATTATATTGCCAGTTCTTTTCTGTGGCTTTTGAGTATTTGTTGTCTCATTACTTTGCTTTTTTATATACCAGATGTAAGGGAAATCATTCTGTATCTGTCCCTTTCTTTCTAATTAACTTTGCTCAGTATCATCAACATAGCCTCAAATGAAATGATTTCATCTTTTCTTATATCTGAGTATTATCTCATTCTTTGTATCTACCTCGGTTTCCATATTCAGGCATCAGTTTTTGGATACTTGGAATGTTTCCAAATTATAGTTGGTGTAAATAATGCTAAAATGAATATAGAAGTGCAAAAGAACTGTTTGAAGAGAGTTTGGGGGCCTTTAAGTCTCATGTTTTATACTGATCTGTGCAAGTGGTGGTATAAGAGGTGTAGACGGATTTTCGAAGGAGAAAGAGTAAAATTAGTAGAAACTACAATGATTTCTAAGGTCTCTGATGTGAGGTCATAAGCTAACTTGTTCAAAGTATTACTTTGTCTCACTGATCTTGGATCAGTGGTCTTGGAAATCACTGGTCAGGATCCTTGTTTCATGTTTGATCATTGTTTCATTTGTCCCTTTTCTTATTGGAGAGAAAAGATCACCAAAGATAACTATATTCTTTCTTGTCTTAGGAAAGTTTGCTTTTGCCTTTTTCTAGGTCTATATGTAGGTATTACCAAAGTTAAAGAGTTGTTTATTCACTTGATGTTTGTTAGCCATGAGAAGTTCGTAGAACAATAGAAAATCAAGCATTGTCCTTGGGATCAAGATATCAGGAATGCCTGAATTCATCTGAAAGTATTTCAGGGCCAATGATTAGTCCTTGCACCATATGTCACTATATTCTATGAATTAATTAAACTGCAATGAGATCACTGAGGAATGAAATCTCCAGTTTATGAATGAAGACTGATTAATTCCTCTCATCAACTCAGGAATGGTCCAAGGTCTTGTCTCTCAAATTTAAATTGTTTTAGATTGGACTCAAACTTAAATAAGGGTCATATGCAAATTCTTCTCTGGAAGAAAGGATTTGACTTTACGTAAGTGTCCATGCACTATTGGTCTGTTTAGACTCTATGCAGTGGTCCTCAAACTACGGCCCACGGGCCACATATTGTATTTGTTCCTGTTTTGTTTCTTCATATCAAAATAAGATGTATGCAGTGTGCATAGGAATTTGTTCATAATTTTTGTTTTTACTATAGTCTGGCCCTCCTATTGTCTGAGGGACAGTGAACCGGACCCCTGTTTAAAAAGTTTGAGAACCCCTGCTCTTTGGGAACAAATATGGAGATTTCTTTAAAAAGGTAAGAACAGAATTCCTATATACCCTAGCAATTCTGTTTGGTATCTGACACAAAACTATCCTTTTTTTTAAATAATAATTTTTATTTAAGTAACATTGTTACAAATATGTTTGTAGTTGGGTTTCAGTCATCAGATGTACACCACTCTTTTACTACTGTATTTTTCTGTAACCAATGTCCCCCATTTCCCTCCTTCCCCTTCAAGACAGGCATTCTATTTGCATTCTATTTCTCTCTCTCACTATCGTTGTCATCGTAGTTGTGAGTGAAGTTTCTCTAACAGTACTCATTATTCCTTGGTAAGTTTGATATCATGGGCTGGTCCTTTTGGGCTACATCTCTATTGTCTCTGGGTATTATCAAGCTGTCTTTTATTTTTCTTAAATCCTACAGATTAGTGAGACTATTCTGTGTCTAACTCTCTCCCTCTGACTCATTTCACTCAGTATAATAGTCTCCATGTCCATTCTTATAGAAACACATTTCGTGGCTACATTTTTCCTAACAACTGCACAGAATTCTATTATTTTCTTTTATTTTTTATTGTGTAGATGTATCACAGTTTCTTCTGCCACTCATCTGTTGTTGGTCATCTGGGTTGTTTCCTGATTCTGGCTATTGTAAATAAAGTTGTGATGAACATAAAAGTGTGGAGAACATTTTTGTATTGTGTTTTTGTGTTCTTAGTATATCCCTAGGAATGGTATTGCTGAATCATATGGGAGCTCAATGTCCAGTTTTTTAGAGGAATATCAATATTGTTTTCCAGTAAGGTTAGACTAGACAGCATTCCTACCAAGAGTAAATGAGAGTGAATTTCTCACAGCATCCATGCCAGCACTATATTTCTTGTTCTTTGTGATATGTGCCAGTCTCTGTAGCATGAGATAATATCTCATTGTTGTTTTGATTTGCATCTATCTCCCTGATTATTGGTGATATGGAGCATTTTTTTTTTTTTTTGGTTTTTGGGTCACACCCGGTGACACTAAGGGGTTACTCCTGGATATGCGCTCAGAAGTCACTCCTGGCTTGGGGGACTATATGGGAAACCGGGGGATCGAACCGTGGTCCGTCCTAGGCTAGCGCAGGCAAGGCAGGCACCTTACCTCCAGCACCACCGCCCGGCCCTGATATGGAGCATTTTTATGTGCCTCTTGGCTGCCTGTATTTCTTCTTTGAGTAAATGTCTTTTCACTTCTCTCCATTTTTTTATGAGAGTAGATATTTTCTTCTTAAGTTTTTTAGTACCTTGTATATCTTAGATTAGCCCCTTTTCTGATGGACATTGGGTGAATAGGTTATCCCATTTCATGGGTGACATTTGTACCCTAGTTGTTTTCTTTGAAGTGCAGACGCTTTTCCATTTAATGTAGTGCATTTGTTTATCTCTACTTCCACTTGATTGGAGAGTGGTGTTTTCTCCTTGAAGATGTCTTTAGTTTCAGTATCATTAAACTATATATAGTTTCTATAATAGTTTCAGGTCTGATGTTAAGGTCTTTAATCCATTTTGATTTGACCTTTGTTGATGGTTAGTAAGAGGTCTGAGTTCTCATTTTTCTTTTGTTGTTGTTATTGTTGTTGTTGTTTGTTTGTTTTTGGGCCACTCCCAGCAAGGCTCAAGGGTTATTCCTAGGTCTGCACTGAGAAATCACTCAAGGCAAGCTCATGAGACCATAGGGATTCTTGGGATTGAACTAGGTTTATCCAGGGTTGGTCACGTGCAAGGCAATGCCTTACCACTGTGCTATCACTCTAGACCATTGAGTTCACTTTTCGAATATGACTGATCAGTTGTCTCAATATGACTTGTTGAAGAGGCTTTCCTTACTCCATATGCATTTCTTGACTCTTTACCAAAGATTAATTAACTATATCTGAGAGTGATTCTCTGAAAACAGAAGTCTATTTCATTACTTTTAGGGTCTGTCATGTTGAGTGAAGTAAGCTAGAAGAAAAAATACAAACACAGAATATCACTTATTTGTGGTATATAAAATAATTGTATTAGGAAATATGATGTAATAAAGGAAGAATGCCTGGATTACCCTTGATTCCAAAGCCTAGGGAGAAAAATGAGAGAGAAAAAAAATAAATCAAAGCAGGAAGGAAGAAGAAAAATAAGGGAAGTAATGGAAGAACTGGGGTGTTGGTTTGGTTATATTGGGATGTGAGAATATGGCATTGCTATAATATCCAAAGCACAGGCTCATGAAAGCATGAGATTTAAGCTGAAACTACCAAGGTGGAAGGTAGGAGGTGGGAGAGGTTGGTTGGGGGTGTGTGATAACAGAATATGGGAATACTGTTGATGAGAGTTAATACTTGTGGTCAGATTGGTTTAGAAATATTATATGTATAAAATTTAATTAATAACTTTGTAAATCATGTGTTCTTTTAAAAAATTTAATAATGGTATATGCAACTGATGTTCTAACTGTACTAACAGCAGTTAGTACAATAACCAAGATATGAAAACTACTATGGTGTCCAGACATGGGAAAGAGGACAATGGAGATATGGTATATAAACACAATGGAATGCTATTCATCCAGAGATGAAATCCTGTAATGTGTTGCACCTTAGATGTTATTGGAGAAAGTTAAATAAATAAGTTAGTAAGGTGAGTAAGTATGCTAAACAAATAAGAAGAAATAAGGAAATGCTGGATTTCTCCATGATCTGCTTTATATGGAATAATATAAGTGAAAGGAAGGTACCAAAGGTCAACAAATCTCTGGTCCTAGATTACAAAAATAAAACTGTTGAGGACAAAGAGTACTGGATAGGTGAAGCAAGAAGAGACAGACTTGAGATTTCATATGGGCAAGAGTTAGGGGCCTTACACCCTTCTCTGATTTAAATGAGAAATTTCCATAAACATCAAAACTTCCAGTGTCAAACTACAATAATTAAACTCAATTTTTTCTATCAAGGAGAAAGATTGGGGAGGAGAGGGAATTTAGGATCACAGGCGGAAGATAGTGAAATTGCAGATGGAATACTGCATGACTGAAATCTATTGGCAACAACTCTGTAAATCACTTTTTTTGTTTTGTTTTGGGGCCATACCCAGCAGCTCTCAGGTGTTACTACTGGTTCTGTGCTTAGAAATCACTCCTGGCAGACTTTGGGGACCATGTGGGATGCCAGGAATCAAACCATGGTCCATTCCAGATTGTCTGAGTACAAGGCAAACCCCCTACTGCTGTCCTATATCTCTGATTCCTGTAAATCAATTTTTAAAAGTGTGCTTCTTTGAACCATTTAGGATACACATGCCCATATAATGTCATCACAAGTCATATCTGAGGCTAATAAATGTAGCTGAGATTCTACGAGACAAAATGCGTTTTGTTTTATATGTGTTTAATAGCTGTTATGGGTGATTTTCAGTACTTTTCCAAAGTACTACCTAAAAATACATATATACACATCTAACTATAGTGTCAAATATATAAATGGTCTCAAATTATCTAATACATAAGAGGTTTTTACTTGTGATAAATCTGGATCCAGCATAAATAAGAGGTATTTTATATTTTCTTTTGGGGAGCACACTCTGGTGAGTACTCGGGGGAACTCTCAGCTCTGTGTTCAAGGATTGCTCCTGATGATTGCTGACAGAAGATGCACTAGCCCCATGCACATATCACATGCACTCAACAATTGAGCTATCTCTATGGTTCCCTATTTTCACCTCTTAATGACACTGGGATATAGGTGAGAGTGGGGTACAGAGTAATTCAGAAACTTTGTGCTAAGCCTGTCATCTGTCTTTATCTTTGATAAATAGGGGGATCGTGGGAACATTTTCAGTAACACTCAAGAGGGGAAATATCATCAATCATGTCTGTCCCTGGGAGGAAGTATTCAAATATAACTGTTTCCAGGTAAAAAATATTTCAATTTAGTGAAACAACAATAACATTTTAAAGTCATAGGACACTTTGTCGGAGGAGTAGTAGGTGAGAATTTTAAGTCCATTTTTCCAATGTTGGACACAGAAATACAACAGATTCAAATAAACTTTGTTCGTACTCAAGATAAATAAAACTATAGGAATGTTAAGGGGAGCTCATTTAAGGGACAGCATCTTGTGGGGGCTGGAAGCTTGTGAAATAAAAATTTTGCTGATAAAAAATGCAGTCTTCTGCACAATGTTAGAACTTGAATTTGAGGCTGCAAGCTAGTCCATAACCTCTTCCATTTAAGGAATGTGCTAGACAAAGAACATATTTTTCACTAAACAAGGTTCTCTGGCTCTAAGTGGAGTTTGATAGTGATTCTTGCTACAATTTTTTAATTGTCTTTTACTTGTGATATAGGCCTCATATTACTCATAACTCAGTCTGTATCTGATTTCATAGTAAGCCAGAAAAGTCAGAGGCTGGAGAGATAGCATGGAAGTGAGGTGTTTGCTTTGTGTGCAGAAAATCGGTGGTTCGAATCCTGGCATTCCATATGGTCCCCAAGCCTGCCAGGAGCGATTTCTGAGCATAGGGCCAGAAGTAACCCATGAGCGTTGCTGAGTGTGACCCCAAAACAAAACAAAACAAAACAAAACAAAAACAGAAAAAGCACAGGAATGCTCCCTGTAAAGGGAACCTGCATATAATACAAGGAAACTAGAGTGTTGTTTAGAGTAGAATTTGTAGCTGTGGCAATAGCAGTAGTAATAGCAATAATGGCAATGGCAGTAGCGATAGTAATGTTATTAATAGTAACAATAGATGAATATTAAAGCTTCAATTATAGGACCATCATTGAAAAGATTGTGAAAGAACATTTTGGTTGTCTTCCATTATATCAAATAGAAATAGAAGTTAGAAGTAAATAAAAGGACTGATACGAGGCTTTTTACAATAACTTAAAAAGATACCAAGAGAACAAAATTTAAATTTTGGAATTCTTACAAAATAGAATTTTTCCCATAAATTTATTTTTCTCAAAGCTATTGAAGAAAAGGAAAATTAATCAAATGAATAAGGTGCTAATCTTTCATACAGACAACGCAAGTTCAATTACAAGCCCAACATATAAACACTTTCAGGAGTGATTCCTGAGTACAGAATCAGAAATAATGCCTGAACACAGTCTGTTGTTATCCACTCCCCAATTTTTTTGAGAAATTAATTATAACATCTGGAATTAATAGTAGTCATTTGGGAGGGCAAGAGAAGCCCTCCTATACAACCATACAGTGTTAAAAAAAATGTGTTAAAACTTGATCTGGTGATAGCCAGCTAGCTGTACATTCTGGGCCTTTAGATGTAAGGTTGAGGGACCACTACTTGGTTTCAGAAGTTCTGGAAGACACCAGAGATATGCCAGGGGTTTTGGGTAAGTGCTCTATTGGTCTGGGAATTTAACTCTGACTTTAGTATGCTCCAGACTTATGAGCTATCTTCTGAGCCCTTAATAATCAGTCCATTTTGATCATCTAAATATATTACCATATAAGCTTTCACAAGCTAAGAATAGTTCACCACAAAAATTCAAAATTGTATTCTTTATCTTCAAAGCACTCATTAAAGGGAGAAAACAAAAACTCTAAGTAAGCCTAATTAACAGCTTCTGTATCTTTACATTAATATTTGTTTCTCTAATGGTTATTTATCTGGATATTTTTAGGAGGTGATAGAACAATGGATGGTAGAATTTTTTTTTTTTTTTTTGGTTTTTGGGTCACACCCGGCAGTGCTCAGGGGTTACTCCTGGCTCCATGCTCAGAAATTGCTCCTGGCAGGCACGGGGGACCATATGGGGCACCGGGATTTGAACCGATGACCTTTTGCATGAAAGGCAAACGCCTTACCTCCATGCTATCTCTCGGGCCCCGGATGGTAGAATATTTAAATTAATATTGGGATCTACAACAAGCTGTACAAGTAGGGAACCAGTTCCACTAGCATTATGGGGATAAAGGAGGGAGATGTGAGATGCATGCAGGGAATAGGGATGGAGGGAGGACAACACTGGTGGTGGGAATGTCCCAAATTCATTGCCACTATGTTCCTTAAATATTACTGTGAAAGATTTGCAATTCACAATTACCACAATAAAAATTAAAAAAAATAATATTGGGAGAGGTTGCAATTGGAAGGGTTATTTTTGCTTCAAACAAAATGTCACATATGCACAATCATATATGCACACTCTTATCCAATGGAAGGCATATTTTCCAATTTTCAGTCATGTGCTGAATGAACTGAGAAACAAGTTTTGCATACAGGAAGGACATCAGCATTGTATCTTCCAACACTGACAGAAGTGACATTGAGTAGCAAATCAAGAGTAGGCCCTTACCACTGCTGTGTGTGGCTCTAACTACTTTAAAACTTCCCCCACAAAAGAAGGAAAATAAATATTTCTAATATGAATCAATGATAGTCATCCTATGGAACATTTTATTGGGAAACAAAGTCTCTGCAATATAATGGACAAAGAAGCCTTATATGTCCTTAAATTTTTACAAGACTTAAACTAGTTGAGGAAGAGAGATCTAATCAGTGGTATTGTTTATCTTATATGTATGAGGCCCTGGGTTCAACCCCAGAACCATGAGTAAATAAATAATAGCATTAAGGAATGTGGGTTAGATCCATCTGGGATACAGATAAGAAATTTCTCATATGAGGACCCTCTCTCCTTTTTTAGGCCTTGATCCTAAGGAGAATGGTCTTCACACTTCTGTTTTATGTAATACTGTGGTGAAAAGAGATTAGAAGTTATTTCTAAAATTCTCAAGATACTATGTGTAACCTGTTGTGTATAATTATGTTTCTGTTAATAGTATCTGGTCCCCATTCTCTAGCCTGGTTCAAGAGCAACTAATCCTAGCTGTCACTTCTAAGGAGTTCTGAATTAAAAAATTCTTCTGAAAATTATCCTGGATGGGTAATTAGGCTAAGTGAACCTTGCATTAAAGTCAAGTTTCATCTGTGCAGATGAGTAAACTCCACACTGACAAAATATTTAGCAAGTTCTTCTTTAATATGCAATCACACAGTATTACAGGCAGAGAAGCAATGACACATATCAATGATATAAAACAAAAAATACCTGAAGGGTACAGAAAAGATCAACCATCTTCCTCTATGATTCTTGCCATATAACAAGATAATTTCAATAGCTCTATACAGATCATGAAAATCTCTTTCATCTCTTTAAGCCCTGGCCTTTTTCTGTACCTCTTTTATGTTCCTTTACTGTCTCATCCGTTCCAGTTCCTTTTTTTTTTCTTTTGGATTAATGGTCATTCTTTAGTTGCCTTTTTAAAACATAATTACTTGCTATTTAAATATCATGGCTACAAGGTTGTTCATAATACATTTTTTATTACAGCTGCAAATTTGTTCATGATTAAGTTTCTTTTTCTTTCTTTTATTTTTTTAAATTTCCATCCATTTTCAGGCTAGTTGATTCAAAAGATGAGGGGTTACACATTCCTTAGTGAATTCTGACTTGCATGGCCACCATCCTGCTTCAGGATTGAGTTTCAGTCAAACAATGTACTTTACCAGTCCACATTTCCCACCATCAACAACATCCTGAAAGAAGATAGTGATAGGCAAGTTACCCTTTCAACAACAATATTGCAAGTCACAGTTGTCTAAAGGAAAATTTAAAAGAGGAGAGATAGGAAAGAGAGCAAGATATTTAAGATATTGAGAGTTTAAGAGATAGAGAGAGACAGAGAGACAAAGAGAGACTGAGACAGAGACAGAGAGAAACAGAGAGACAGAAAAAGAGAGACAGAGAGAGAGAGAGAATGGGGCTTTCCAGTTCATCCACATACTACTCAACTCCACCACCAGCCCTGGCCTTTTTCCTGCTTGCTCTTCTAGTCACCAAGCCCCTAGAACACAGCTGCAGACTGCTGGCATGCTTAGGACAAAGGCCCTACATTCCTTTATCATCTTTATAGATAAATACTTAAAAGATTTAAATCAAGCTTTTGAATAGAGCTTTCTTTTGCAGCCTTGCCAAATGAGAAGAGGTCACTGGAGTCTTGTTTTAATGAGGAACATGGAAGAGAAAGAGAGGAGAGGGTCTATCACTCTAGAAAGAATTGGAAATGACTACAAAAAATTCTATCAGTGACCTTTGTAACAGACAAACAATGATATCTGGAGCCAATTTCTAGTGCTGTAATTCTGCCCCAGGCTCACCAGGAGGCTGCAGGAAGAGCCTCAAGCTCAAGGTTAACTCTACTATTTGGCCTCAGGAAAAGTTTCCCAGCCAAGTTTAAACCCTTAGAGACTAAGGGGTGTATAATTTAAGCACTAATATAAGCTAAGAGGGAATGCAACAATACTAGTGCTCCCATAATGGAAAGATCATTATTTTTAGGTTTGTATAGAAAGCAGCGCTGGCAGCTGTGAGGGAAAATGTACCCTTTGAAAAGAGCCTACCATTGTTATATTTAAGCTGTTGGGATACAGCTTTTGACTCAGAGGCAATTGTCATATGCTTAGAATTACCCCCATGAACAGTCACAGGCTTAATCATTTTGAAAGTAGCAATATACAAAGAAAGGTGAGGGGCCAGGGCTGAGAAGTGTTTTATGACCCATTATTTCGTTTGCCTGCTAAAGAATATGTAAGCATACTCAAAGCTGATGGGGAATGATAATGCATCCTTTTATATTTTCCTTTTCTTTCTTTCCTTTCTTTTTTTTATTTTGCTTATAAATATTTACCTGCCTTTTTGTCTTTCTTTTTTTTTTTTTAGGGAAAATAGCAGCAAGGTTAAGTACTTGGTCAAATAGAGGCCTCTTAAAATAGTAGGTCTGCTACTTTGTATTGACGGCTAAGTTACTAACCTCTCTCAACTTCCAGTTATTTATCTAATAGATGTAAAAATGGAGATAATGACAGCATCTGTCTCAGAGAGAGGACACACGCTATTTATTTCTTCTACAAATAGATGCTGGCAGTGATCAGCATCTGGCAATGTGTTAGGGTCTGGCAACACGATAGGGAGCAAGACAGACGCAGACCCTGGCTCTGTTAGAACCTTACAAATGAGTGGCCAGGTAAGGAAATGTATGAGTACTACTGAGTAAAGCACTGGTAAACAAGTAGACACTTTCAAATTACCATTAACCACAGGACTTTGGAGGTAGATTGACCAAGATGAACCCCAATCCCAGCGTATATAAACTTTCTGGCTGTGTATATACCCTAGAACTCCTTTAAGTTCATATTATGTCCTAATTTGGGTCCATAATACTCCTTTAATGCAGAGCGCTTGGAATTTAGAAATTGGTTGTATCCAATTATTCATGACAGAAGAGCACCGAGAACTGAGTTCATAAACAGACTAAAAACTGAGTTAGCATGCCAACTGCTGAACCAAGTTAGTAAGAGCTCAACTTGACTGCCCTCTGTTAATACCTGCTCTGCTCCAGATATTAAACTGTTGCCTATAAAGGAGACAGAAGTGTAGAGGGTAGTGGCCAGTTGGGGTGATGGGCAGGGTATATTGGCAGACAATCTTAACAGGAAGACAAGCTTTGCTAATTCTACAGGTGGGATGATTCATTAAGAGAAGGGAGACAGGACATGTACTTGTCAATTACTGTGGGGCCATTGTGGGACAAGGTCAGCTCTGATCCCAAAAAAGAAGTTCACCAAGTCAGCATCTTGGACATAGATCTGTCTACAATGTGAACCAGTTCTATGTCATTCTGTAATAATAGATGCTTAGATGAGGGGACACCCACCACAGCATGTGAACGCCACACCAAATGGGGATTAGGTATAAGAAAGATAGCATCTCCACTAGGAGTTAGGTACTGGGTTAAGTGAGACAAATATGCATGACCCCTCTTGGTCCTTCCAACTACTCTATGAAGGAGATCATTTTCCAGGTGATCTATTATCAACATGAGAAAAATAAAATTTACAGTCCTATTCACATGAACAAACTGTAAATATGTGAATAGTAAAAGACAACTCAATATGTATACCACTGAATCTTACTGATTCAAATATGCTTTTTCCCATGAAGCTACTCACTAGTCATATATAGTTTTCCTTGGTGAGAAATAGTAACTTACAGAAGGTGGAAACAGATCAATACATCGATTTGCAATTTTGCCCAAGTGCAACTCACTGCTATTGTAAAAGGTCCAAAAGAAACTCTATATTCATCCAGACAGTCTTTTACCAAAGAAAGTAAGGTCTATTTCAGTTCCAGTATTCAAGTTATTTTTGTCTGTTGATTTTTGCTTGATCCCTTTATAGGACACACTATATAAGAATTCATGCACTAGACAACTAAAGAGCATGAGGATGTACTTTAACTTTGAGTAGGGTCCTGAGACATCATCTTAAGTCATTATAGTGGCTAATGAGAACAATAAATTGGTCTAATCAACCAGCACTATATACAGACTGCAATATAATTGGGTCAGCAGGTAGAGACATAAGAAAACATAAATTTAGGAGAGAATTCAGAAAGATGTAACACAAAAAGGTGTAGGGTCCTGAAAGAAGATGCTTAGTTACCCTTTGAAAACTCAACTCTAAAAATTCATAAGGTTAGTCATTGGAAGCAGTTCTTTTTTCTTTATTTTTTAATGAACCAAGTTTCAGTTCATCCTAATGCAAACACAAGAATATGCGTGCTTAAAAATTCAGTAAAACTTGGCAGGATGTTTTAAAAAATTATATATCCTATTCAATGCTATTACTAACTCTGATAAAAAAAAGAGGGTTGAATAAAATGAAGCTTCTGTGTCTAAAAGAATAAAAAAAAACCACTTGATCAGTGTTTCAGTATTGCTTAGGGAGAAAGAGACTAAATATAGCATATATTCATACTCTGGACCCAAGGGATAGTTTTAGAGCTACTTACAGTCCCTAGCAAATATATTTCTCAAAATTACTGTTCACTTTTTATTCTAATCATTGTTCAAAATAAAATAATTGAAAAATCTCATTTTTATTTAAAATTATAGATTCACAGCACATAACATTTTTTAAGATATCAATTTTAAGTTTATATGTTGACCTCTGATTTCTTGGATTTGTGGCATTGCGATTAATCTCAAGTGACCATTTGCCTTTGAATGTCCTGACAATGTTTCTATATCTCATGATTATTAGGAAATGAGGATTAATAAAGAGACACTGACTGGGAATCTAGGCAGTAACTTTAGTGTTAAGATTCTAAATTTAGCCTTGGATATTACTGAAGACGAGCTACATTTTTCAATATGGATAAAGCTATCCTTAAGCTATAAGATGGAAGACAATGAGTTCAGCTTTTTATTTTTCTCAACTGTGTTTGAGAGACTCTTGTTATGTGACAGTCAGCAAATAGCAATTACTGCCTTCACTATGTTAGCAGGTACAAAAAGAAGACAGATGAAAGCACTGCTCATCAAATGCTGAGCTAGGTGGAGGAACCATTAGCCACTCATACATTAATTCTCTGGTATTTACACTCATCCATTCACTCGCACCCCTATTAAATAAATATCCACTGAATGTCTCCTCTACACCAGGCACTGAGGCTTCCAAAGTGATCAAAACTGACAAGCTATTTGACCTCATCATTCATTTAAGAAAGAAACAGGTAGCATGCCAGATGATTATCTGTGCTGCGGAAAATATTTAAATCAGGGTAAGTTGAAACTAGAGTACTTTCTTTGGATAGACAGTTTGGTCACTGTCTATCTTATGTTGAATGTTAATGGAATTTTTATATATTAAAAGAACATTTAGTAAAACCTGAAAAAATAAAGGGATGAGTGAAGTGGGGACACTTTGAAGAAATATCCCACGAAGAAAAAACATACCCAATAAAAGAGCATACTTTGCAAGTCTAGTAAACAATGAGATGAGAAGTGGATCTAGAGAATAGTAAAAAGTTATTTAAAAGTGTAAATGGCATCAAATTCACATAGAACTAGGATTTTGTAGGTTATGGTGAAGACTGAGCTTTTATTTGATGTACAGTGGGATATCATATTACATTTTATACTAGTTACTCTAACTTCTACAAGGAGAACAGTTTCTGAGAAGCAAGGATAAAAGTAAAGATACCATAGAAAACTATGATTCAATGACTTGAACACATTCTAATATAGCCATTCTGAATGATTATTAATGGGTATGAGCCTATACCAGTGTTCAAAGGTCAAATCCATGAGCCTGGAATGACTTCGTTTTTTGTCAAATGGCTGACTTTCTTTTTTTTTTTTTTTTTTTTTTTTTCCCCTAAATTCCCAATA
>PVKC010027067.1:0-15901 GCA_004027635.1 Crocidura indochinensis
CTTTCTTTCTTTCTTTCTTTCTTTCTTTCTTTCTTTCTTTCTTTCTTTCTTTCTTTCTTTCTTTCTTTCTTTCTTTCTTTCTTTCTTTCTCTCTTTTCTTTCATATTAATAAAGTTATATTTAATACTCTTGCTGTTCAAAATATGAGGTATGAATCATTAAACCAATCCAACAAAGCATTAATTCCCACCTCTCACAGGCCCACTCTCAAACCTTTGGAAATAAATGATTAGACTTGCACTAGAAATTTACTATTCTGAGCAACTTGTCCACAGATTCCTATATACCCCTTCCCTTAGTTACTCTGCCAATTTATCCTAATTTATTTTTGCCCTAACAATGATCACTATTGAAAGGAACTTATTTATGCACGAATATAATGTGGGTCTGTTGAACTTTAAACTCTATGAAGATAGAGAGAAACCTTTTTACTGTCACATCTGTTTCTAACATAAATATATAATATATACTATATATTTACTTAGTCCATTGATGTTCAGATATAAAAGACTTGTTTGCCAGTTTTGCTGTGTGTGTTTAGTTATGTTTGCAAATGATCCTTTGTTGTATATAATGACCTTTCAAGTTTTTGCAGGATTTTGTGTGTGTGTGTGTGTGTGTGTGTGTGTGTGTGTGTGTATGTGTGTGTGTGTGTTTAGCCACATCTATCAGTGCTCAGGGAATACTCCTGGCTCCATGCTCAGGAATCCCTCCTGGTGCGGCTATGAAAGCCATGTATTATTTCTAGAATTGAATCTGGGTCAGTAAATATAAAGCAAATGTCCTACCTGTTGTATAATTTATCCACTCCCTTTTAAAGTATATATAATAAATATTTCATAAGATAATAAAATAGTATTATTTATCTTGTATTGTCACTCAAGTGGTATTCCTTCCTGTGATTCCTGGATACATCCAGCACTGGGATATTCAGGGCTGAATGTGGAGATTGTTCCTGGACCCATAAGGTATTATAAAAATTAGACATGCGCCCTAGATACAGTATATCCCTAACCCCAAAATAACATTTTTAAAGAGAAGTATAATATAGAAACTCACATATAGAGTAGTCCAAGTTCCATTTATAAGCATCCTTTTAAGGAAATATGTTAACTTAAAAAATAGGGAGGGCAGAAAGTACATTGGTTTGAATATTTATCCTTCATACATTTGTTGCCTGTACCACCTATGACCCTCTCTTTGGTAACCCAAAGATTGAACCTCAACCACAGAGGCAGGGATAGCCCCTGAGAATCAAGGATTATGGCCCTAAATATTGCCCAATGACTAAATAATGAATAAAATTGTCAGTATAAACAACACACTGAAGTATTACATACATATGTTTTAATATTATAAATTTAAGGTAAATAATCTTACTTAAAAGCTATTTTCAAAATACAGAAAAATAACAAATGATTCGAAATTTCTAGAGAATTGTCTCTCTTTATCTTTAAAATGATTAAATGTCAGCATTTTTTCTTACAGGAGCAGATTGTTAAGGAAATCAGACCACAGACATTACATAGTAAAAGGTGAGAATACCAATGCAGTACTAATGAGGCTAATCACATCAAACAGTTTCCCATTATAACTTATTTACTCTGCTCTTTGAATGAAGCAGTTATGTCTATAGGGCTAATTGTAGCTTTGATTCTCCAATTTGTTCTTTAATCAGATTGCATTAGAGGTAAATATTTATCTCCAGAAATAAGTAGACTTTATGGTTGGATGGAAACAAAAGCTAATCTTGTGCATTTAAAGGTTAAAGATATTTTGATTCAGTAAGCAAATCAGTTGATTCCAAGAATAAACAAGATATTTTGTCTACTTGGGAGGACTTTTGCTGAAGACAAAATTGGTAGTGATCTCTGAAAACAATTATTTTTTACAGCCAAATAATTACTCTTTCATTAATTAGTTAATAAGAATAAATGGATAATAAAATGTTTTCAATTCCCACAGCCCAATATAACTACCATAAAGCAATATAATATGGTGGTAAAGTATCGAAACTTAAGACACAGACTTTCTGATTTTGAGAGTTTAGGTCTTTCACATAGAATCTGAGTAGGTGCTTAAAATTCTGACTTAATTTCTCAACCTCAAATGGGAATGGTAATAAAGCAAATTCAAAACACTATTGAAATTTACTTAGCACATTAACTATTTTGAACAAAACTATACTTGTTTATTTTGATATTATAGAATATCCTCACTTTGGGTTGAAAAGATAGGTCAGGGGTTAGGATTTTGCATGCTGGTTCAATCGCTGGGACCACATATGACCCCTTATGACCACCATGGTCACTCCTGACCACAGAGCCAGAATTAAGCCCACCCAAACTCATCTGAATATAAATTTACTGTAACAGAATCATTGCTAGACAAAAAAATGACTTTAGAAAAATGGAACAGCAGTCCCAAATGCAATGGAACATGTGAATTAGGCAATAATAATGTCTGTATATACATACCATATATACTCGAGTGTAAGCCAAGTTTTCTGGCACAAAGTATGTGCTGAAAAACCCTAACTCTGCTTAAACTTGGGTCATACAGGTTATATGATTCAGTGTGTGTGCACCGAATCAAATGCACTTAGTCTTCAGTCCTCTTCTGTGTCTGTTGGAGGAAGCAGCGCTTCAGTTCAGTTGACTAATGGAGGCTGAGCTCAAGAGGTAGGTGGCTGAACTGAACTGTATGTCACTGACCTATTAAACCTACAATATTCAATGACACATTTAATTAAGTGAAAAAACCATTTAAGGCAGTAAAGTCTTATAAATAAATGTTTCTAAATCCTGAATCCTTATAATCAGGGGTTTTGGAGTATAAGGATTCAGGATTCTTAACCATATATTTACAATGCTTTACTGTCTTAAATGGTTTATTTTATAAAAGTTGCCATTGAATATTATGGGTTAATGTGGCATGTTAATGGTATACAGTATATCAAACAATCATGCATTGTAAGTGTAGTCATTTATTTATTTATTTATTTACTGATTCCTCAATTATTGTAATTGTTTCGGGTATATATTTTTATTTTTGAAATTTCAGTGACTGCCACATTTTCCACCTCAGCTTATACTCGAGCCACTAAGTTTTCCCAGAATATTTATATCTCCAGTTCCTAATGTCTACAACTTTCGAGACATGAGAGCTTAGCTTGACCATAGACCTAAAATGTCTCTCCAGAGCTCCAGCCTTTTAAGACAAAGTTAGAACAATGTTAGTATGCCACTTACTGCTTTCTTCAGCAATATTCCTATGAGCTTTATTTTTGATACGTGATGACCATTGCTTCCTTGGCAGGAAGTAGGTACATCACAAGACTCAGCTCAAAGATGCTCTTCTTATCTCCAGCTCCCCTCCACTGCTGCTCACATTTTGATGCCATGTTTTTTTTTGTCATATTGAGCCTCACTATTTCTTCCTTGATAGCATTTTTAATAAATAGTGCACACAAATATATATATATATATATGTACATATATATATAGGTTATCCTCTATATAAATTGTAAAGAATCAGTTATTTTTTTCTTCTTGGAATCCAGAAACTATTAAAGCACTTCTACTATGGTGTGAACTCACTTAACGAGTGTCTAATACGTGAGTGGTTTGGTGAAAAGGTGATTTGAGAGATGCACTCTCCTTTAGATAAAAAAGCTTATTAATACCAACCTAAGAAAAGCAGTAAGTCCAGTTGTCTATAATTTATAAAATTAGGTTGCATAGTAGAAGCAGGACACAGTACAGTATTTTCAAAGAAATGTTGATATTTTTTTTGTCTGTTTCCTTCCTCTAATTGATAAAATAAAATAAAAGGATAGGGATATTTGTAATGTCAGTTGTTCTTGAGAAAAGCTATTGCAAAAATCACATACAATTTTTTCTACAGTTGTGTGTAGATTTAAGAATAAAAAATGCTATAGTGTTTCAGAAATTATTCATTTAAAATGTGCTGTAGGAATATGAGGCTCCTCTTTCTTACTAAATTCATATTCACACAGACCCTGCTGGGATTTTAATGTCATCCTCTCAATTTCAATAACTCTAGTAGAAATTTGTGAAGTCATCATTAAGTAATAATGTTTATACTTCTAAGACATAAAGTGTTCAGATAAAAAGAAATATCTGTCAAAGTTTGGTTTTAAAACAGTGATTTTAATAGTAGTAATTTGTGGGAAACTTCTTTGAAGTCTCTTAGAATGAAACAAAATGTCCTAACTGAATTAAGTCATGGAATTAAGTCAGAATTTTAATTTGGAATTGTCTTGAAATTATTTTGAATCTTTAATTTTATAATATATTCATCATATCTAAAGACATAAAGTGTCAGAATAAGAGAAGAAATAGAATAAAATTAAATATTTTCTCTATGAAATTGATGGTTGTTTATGATGGGTAAATTGATGGTTGTTTTCAATGACAAAAAGGGCATTTGTTGCTCATGTCAATAAAACCAAAGTTATTTGAAAATGCTCATGTGTGGTCAATATAGTTATTAATTATATAGTTTAAGTTTTTACATATAGAATATCATTTTTTATTTGTTTGATTTCATTTTTGAATTAAACCTGAATGTTTTCAGTGGTACTCCTAGCTCTAATGCTTTGAGACTGTTTAAGAGAGTGCTCAGGGAAATATGCAGTGCCAACATTTGAACTCAGGTCTCTATATGAAAAATATGTACTCTAGTCTATTGAACTTTCTCTCTGGATCTCACAGAGGTACATTAGGGAGAAATGTTTTTAATAAATCTAGCTATTTTGTTTATATTGGAAATGTTAGACATTTTATGTAAGGGTAGGACAAAATTGAAATCCTGTTTCAATCACTTTTAGTAAACCAAATGTATTATGCTTGAGCATTGTGTTCCACATCTGTATAAGTGACTAAGAAGGCTAGAGCAATAAGATTATTGTGAGAATTATAGTAAGAATTAAATCAGATAATATAACTATAATCTATATATCATCAATAATGCATCTAGTATTATTCTATCATATTATATTTTGCTTTGACTGAATACCAGTCAAAATCTAACTAGATGGATCCCAGTAAACTTGTTTTGTAAAAAATGGTTTTCAATGACATTTTACCCTGCTCTTTTAAGATGTAGTAAAAAAAATAAGCATAGGTTATTAAAGTTCAAACCTCACTCTCTTAATTACTTGTAATAATTTATTGAATAATACAGCACTTCACATATGAATAATATTCCATAATCACTCATAATTATTAGTAACAATAATGATAACAATTTAAAATTTTAATATGATATGCTATTAGTTAAATTATCTAAATTCCTTATTTAATTCCTGATTCTGCTGCTGAAATATTTTAGTGGCTAAAGTTTGACTTTCAAATAACCTATTTCAAGCAAAAGAAATAAATAATCGTGAGTCACTAACATTATTTTTTCTTCTTTCTTTCAACACTGTGGTCACAAAGTTGTTCATGATTGGTTTTAAGTCTTAACAGTTCAATCTTAATCTTTCAGCAATGCACAATTCCCTCCCCCAATGTCTCCAGTTTTGCTCCCATTCTCCCAATGTTAGTCTCTTAGGCAGGCATTTTATTCACTCTATTCTCAGCTCTCTTTCTTTTCTTTTCTTTTTTTTTTTCTTTTTTTTTTTTTTTTTTTTTTTTTTTTTTTTTTTTTTTTTTTTTTTTTTTTTTTTTTTTTTTTTTTTTTTTTTTTTTTTTTTTTTTTTTTTTTTTTTTTTTTTTGGTTTTTAGGTCACACACGGCAGTGCTCAGGGTTACTCCTGACTCCATGCTCAGAAATTGCTCCTGGCAGGAACGGGGGACCATATGGGACACTGGGATTCGAACCGATGACCTTTTGCATGAAAGACAAACGCCTTACCTCCATGCTATCTCCCGGGCCCCAGCTCTCTCTCTTTCGATCTGACCTTTTTTTTTCCTTTTTAGACACTTTAATTTGTACTAAGTTTAATTATACATTACTGTGTCTTTTCCCTTACCACTGTTATGCACTCAGTTCTTGTCCAGCATGACCATTTTTAATGATCATAGTCTTAGTGGCCTTCTCTATTCTAACTTCACTGCTCTTCTATGTGGCTAACATCCTATCATAGTTTTGTCTTCTAAGCCCTCATATCTATTGTCTCTGGATATTATTATGCTCCTGCTTTTTTCTTTCTGTTTTACAAAGTAGTGAGATTATTGTATGACTATCATCTCCTACTATCATTATTATTTATGTCTATCATTACTCTTCTGTATAAGCAAACTGGTGAATATAGTTCACTAGTTTACCCAGCATCACTTCTATTTTGGGGGGCGGGTGGGGAGATACAACCAGTGATGCTCAGGGGTTACTCCTGACTATTTGCTCATAAATAGCTCCTGGCTTGAAGGACCATATGGGACACTAGGTGATCAAACCTAGGTTAGCACTTGCAAGGCAAACGCCCTACTGCTTGTGCCACTTTCCCTGACTTCCAACACCACTTCTTGAAGAAGCTCTTCTCATTTTACTTTGCATTCCTTGCCCCTGTAAAAAGATTAATTGTTCGTAAAATATTGGATTAGTCTTTATATATTCAAATTTATTTCACTGATCTATGGAAATTTCTTTTCTCTTGTACCATGGTTATTTAATGACTACTGCTTTATTATAAATTATAAAGTAGGGGAAAGTGATTCCTCCTATCTTTATTTCCACAAGCATTACTATAGCTATTCATGGATGTTTTTGTATTCTAGAGGAATTGTAATAACTCTTTACAGTTTTTTTGGAAATATTGCAATTTTAATTATGATATTTCTCCCAATCTATCAGCACTTTATAGGTATCAATTTCCTTGTGCCTTCTTGGATTTCCTGAAATACTGTTTTGTATTTTAGTTCAGTTGACTCCAAAGTACTTGATTTTTGGAGACACAATTATGAATAGAATTATTTTTTAAATTTCTTTCTTCTCATTAATTATTATGTACAGAAAAACCATCCAGTTTTGCATGTTAATTTATAGCCTGACACTTTACTATACATTTTAGTGTTTCTAGAAACTTGTTGTAGAATCTTTAGGGTTTTCTAGACACAGTATCATGTCATTTGCTAACAGCTAGAGCTTCATTTTTCCTTTCCTATTTGGACGCCCTTGATATATATTCTTGCCTAATTAACTATGGCAAGTAGTTCCATTACTACATTGAATAGAAGTGGTGAAAGTACAAACCTTGTTTTATCCCAGATATAAGAGGATAATTTTTAGTTTTTATTTTCCCATTATGGATAATAGTTTATATGGGTTTTTGTAAATGGCTTTGACTGTATTGAGGAAAGTTCCTTCTATTCCAATCTTGTTAAGTGATTTTTATTATGAATTGATGCTGAACATTTTCTGATTTTTCCTCTGTATTTATTGATATGATCAAATGAGTATTTTTATTGATATGTTGTATTATATTAATTGTTCAGCATATGTTAAACCATCCTTGCATCCCAAGGATAAATTAAACCTGATCATAATGTATAAAACTCTTGATGAGCTGTTGGATTCTATTTACAAATATTTTGCTGAGGGTCTTTACATCTGATTTCATCAAGATTATTGGCCTGAAATACATTTAGTGTGTCTCTGTCTGCTTTTTGGTATTAGAGTGATGTTAATTTCATAGAAACGATTTGGAGTGCTTCTAGAGCTTTAATTTCTTGGAAGAAGCTTGATAAGAAGTGGGAGTAAGTCCTATTTATCCTCATTTAGGATTAATGAAATTCAACAGTGAAATCTTATGGGCCCAAGCTTTTATTTTAAAGACTCATTTTGGTTATCATTTCCATTTCCTCAAGTGTGATAGGTCCGTTCAGGCCTTCCAGATCAATTTGGTTCAATCTGGGAGGTTCTATGAGTCTAAGAATTTATCCATTTCTTCCATGTTATTTTACTTTGCCGTAAAGATTCTCAAAGTAATCTCTGAATATCCTGTGAATTTCTGTTTTATATCTAGTGATAGCCCATTTTCAATGATTAGATTTTAAATGTTTCTCTTTCCCATTTTTATGAGTCTTGCTAGTGATTTATCAGTCTTATATATTTTTTCAAATATTTTTTCAATTTATTTTCTTTGATATATATACATGTATATATTTTCATGTAAACATGTATATACATATAAACATATATATGCACACATTGAATTGGGGGCCACACTTAGTGCTCAGGGATTACACCTGTTCTGCACTATGAAATTGGTCCTGGCAAGCTTGGAGTACCCAGGGATCAAAGCCAGGTTGGTCATGTGAAGGTAAGTATTCTATTCACTGTGCTATCACTAAAGCCCCTTCTTTGATACTTTGGATTGCTTATTGGGTTTCCTGTTCACAAATTTCTGCTCTACTATCTGACAATTTCTCCTACCTGTCTACCTTAAGCCACTTTTGAAATTCTTTTCCAATAAATGCTTTTTCTTTTCCAATAAATGCTTACAAGTCTATAAACTTTAATACTGCTTTTACTGAGGCCCAAACAGTTCATAATTCATGTTTTTTTATCATTTGTTTCTAGGAAATATTTGATTTACTTTCTCACCCACTGGTTGTACTGGAGAGAACTCTTTAATTTTCAGGTATTAAAATTGCTTCTTAAACTCTTTTTAATTTAATTCTATTTTCAGAGTATATAGTATGAAAAGATAGGTGATATAATTTCTATTTTCTTGATGGTATGAAGATAAATTTTGTGGCCCAGAATGTGGTCTATCTTGGAGAATGTCCTTTTTTATTGGAGATGAATGTATATACAGATTTCTGGTGATGGAGATTTATGCCATATATATGTATATTTAATTAAAAAATGTGGGGTGATAGCTGGAACATATGTATAATATGCAGGGTATTTGAATGTCAACTTTCAAATAGTTGACCTGAGTTCAATCCTCAATAATCAAATGGTTGAGCCCTACTAGTAGTGATTCCTGAGTGCATAGCCAGGAATAAATTCTTAACACAGTCTGGTGTGACCCTATAAAGTAAAATAGAATTAGCTTTGATACAGAAGTAGCCTTTACTTATAGACTCATGGGCACTAGTGATTTACCCATTGTAGAGTCACAGCCCTTAAGATGGTCTTGGATGGCGGTGGATGGATGGAGGGACCTTTCTCTGTCATCCCAGGCCGTGTGGCTCTGCAACCCCCTAAAGCAGGCGGGTATCTGGGTTCAGAAGAGCGGGTGGGTATAGAACTCATTCACAGGCAGGCTTCCAGAGAGATAACATCTTTATTGGCCCTGGCTATCACTTGTGGCCTATATCATAAACCAATTTAAGCACATACCATCCTTAGCTTGCCCTGCCTCTTAACTCCTTTCAGCCATCTTTTCTCCTCTGACCTCCATCCAGGTAAATCCCCTTTTGCCCCTTAGGCAAAACCTTTTATAATCTCCCAAGACCCCTCCAGGAATGGAAGGGTCTTGCAGGTAGAGTTACACGTAGCAAGATCCATAGCAAGACCCGCAAGACACCCCCCACCCCCCAGGAATGGGACGGTCTTGCAGGTAAGATCAAGTTACACAGGAAGAATGGGGTTACACCAGTTGAATTGTATATTTAAAAATATTTTAGAACTGGGACTTTCTTGGCTCCCAGCACCACTACCATCACCCCTCCTCCAAGCAGTAGTCTCAGCCTGCTGCCCATTCTAATCTGGTCTATCTGCCTTTCCAATTCAGTTGCATCATGGAAAGAAGGACCTACAGTCCCAATTTCAAATGGGACTTGAGAATCTCCCAAGACTTTTTCTCCCTGTGCTGCCTCAAACTACCCAGACTGCCACTCATGCTAACATCCTGTCTA
The DNA here is from genome assembly GCA_004027635.1 of Crocidura indochinensis. Classification (NCBI taxonomy): domain Eukaryota; kingdom Metazoa; phylum Chordata; class Mammalia; order Eulipotyphla; family Soricidae; genus Crocidura; species Crocidura indochinensis. Next base: position 9,834 of record PVKC010027067.1, read on the forward strand.
TCTTCCTTTTTTGCCAAATCATTTGAAAAAAAATTCAAATAAATTGGGTCAAGAATGAAAGTTGAGAAATTCCAGATTTCAAGACATTATGAGAACTTGTGAACAACTGTACATTATGTCTTGAATTTCTGGAATTTCTCAATATAGAACCTAGAAAAATGAACATATTTCTGGAAACATATCTGGAAACATCCCAAAACTAAATTAGGATAAAATAGATCCTCAAACAGGCCAAATACAGGTAAAGAAGTTGAAATAGTAATTAAGAATTAAGTAATAAAGACCAGAGTAAAGTATAATGTAATAAAAATAAAATTACAGTAATTAAGAATTATTGTCACCAAGAATTAAAGTTCAGTTTGTAGGTGAGTTTTATCATATATTTGAAAAAGAATTACTACCAATTATTTTTTTTATTCTTCCAAAATATCTAAAGATAGGAATTATCCCTACTACCTTCTATGAAGCTAATATTATGCTAATTTCCAAAGCTGACAAAGTTACTACCAATAAATAAAACTAAAGACCAATCTCACTGATAAACTTTAATGCAAAAATCCTTACCAAAATCTTAACTAATGCAACAACAGATAAAAATGATTATGGATCATGGCCAAGTGGGTTTCATATATCCAGGATGCAAGGATGATTCAATATATGTATATAAAACAACATGATCCAACAGCCATTTATGATTAAAACCTCAGAAATTAGGTGTGGAAGGAACCTTCCTCAAGATAGCAACACTATCTATAAAGAGCCCATATGCAACATTATTATTCTTTGTTTGTTTCTGGGTCAGACTCTTTGGCGCTCAGGGATTAATCTCTGCACTCAGAAATTGCTCCTGTCAGGTTTGGAGGATCATATGGGATGCTGGGAATTGAACACAGGTGGGCTACATGCAAGGCTATGCCCTATCCACTGCTAACACTTCCCACCTCCCACTATTCTTAATGGTGAAAAACTGAAAGAATTTCCATTGAGGTCAGGCACGAGGTAAAGATGTCTATTGTTTTAACTCTTACTTAACATAGTAAAAGTCTTAGCAATACTAATCAGACAAAAGAAGCTATAAAGTCAATCCACAAAAGACAGTTGCATTTCTTTATACAAATAACAATTTAAAATAGTATCCCAAACTATCAAGTACTAAAGAGTCAATTTAATAAGATAGATGTTTGATGTATACCACAAAATACATCAAAACATTTAAAAAGAAATTGAAGAAGATTTAAGGAAATGGGAAAACATTCCATGCTCATGTATCAGAAAATTTGGTATTGTCAAATGATTGCATTACCTAAATTATTCTTTAGATTTTATGAAATCTCTATCCAAATTCAGACAACATTCTTGAAGGATTTGAAACAATCAACTTTATAGAAATCTTATAGAAATTGATATATATACATATTTATAATAAAGATTATACAATTTCTGCATAAGTAAAGTAGGATAGCCAAATCCATATTGAAAAATAAGAAACTGGGAGGTATCTCCTTACTTAAAGCTTTTCTACAAAGCCATAGAGATCAAACAGGTATTAGAAGAAAAACAGACTTTCAGACCAATGGTTTAGAATATAATATCTAATGCCAGACTCCAAAATATATGGTCAAATACCAATGGATCGTTAACAATTGACCAATTATGAATTATTTGACAAGAGAGAAAAGGAATTAAAATGAAATAAAGACAGTCTCTTCAACCATTGGTATTGGAACAATTGTATAACCATGTATAAGACATTAAAGATGGATCCATATTTCATACTGTATACAAAAGGTCCAGTGGATCAAGGACCTCAAGATTATTAGACTTGAATCCATAAAGTTAATTGAGAAAAAACTGGGCAGAACACTCCATGACTTAGTTTTTTTTTTTGTTGTTGTTGTATTTTGGGCCACACCCAGTGATGCTCAAGGGGTTACTTCTGGCTATGCGCTCAGAAATCGCTCCTGGTTTGGGGGACCATAGTGGATGCCAGGGGATTAAACAGCTGTCCATCCTAGGCTAGCATGGACAAGGCAAACACCTTACCACGTAGATTTTAAAGAAGTTTTTGGTAATATTATGCCAATGGCAAAGACAATAGAATCGAATCAAATAAATAGGACTACATCAAACTAAAGAGTTTCTGTCTGCAAAACAAAAACACAGGCTAAAATTAGAGGAGAGCTGAGTGGGAGAAAATTTTTTCACTCAATATATCAGAAAAAGTTTGTTATCTAGGATATAAAAGTATTCACAGGGGCTGGGCGGTGGCACTGGAGGTAAGGCGCCTGCCTTACCTGCACTAGCCTTAGACGGACCTCGGTTAGATCCCCCCGGTACCCCATATGGTCCCCCAGGCTAGGGGCAACTTCTGAGCACATAGCCAGGAGTAACCCCTGAGTGTCACTGGGTGTGGCCCCCAAACCAAAAAAAAAGTATTCACAAAGTTTAACTCCACAAAACCTCAATGAAACAATGAAAAATGGAGAGGAAAGGAACAGACACTTCTCTGGGATAGAAGATGGTCAATAGAACCAGAAAAAGTACTCATGAATTATCATTAGGGAAACCAAAATCAAGTCAACAATGAAATATTACCTTACACCAATAGCTCCTTTAAAAAATATTGGGAATATTTAGTGTTGGAAGGGATGTGGTGAAAAAGGAACTCTTATCAACTGCTAGTGGGAATACTGCCTGATCCAACCCTATTGGAGAACGGTATATATAGAGTTTTTCAGTTAACTCAAAATTGAGCTGCCATACTACCCAGTAGTCCCTCTTTTAGATATCTATCTGTAGGAGAGACAGACATTTATCGCAAAGGATGTATGCATACCATTTTTTATTGCAGCACTCAGCACAATAAAGACTTGGAAACAACCTAGATGTCCAACATATGAGTGGACCATGAAGATGTGGTGTATATATCCAATAAAATACTACATAGCTATAAGGAATTATGCAATCATAGAATTTGTTGCAACATGAATAGAACTGAAAGATATTATGTTAAATGAAGTAAGTCAGAATAGGAAGTATAAATACAGTATTATATTCTTTTAAGTGGTCTCCATTGAGTTGATTGTGTGAAAAAGAACATAACTAAATATTCAAGCCAGATTCAACCACAGTGAAATCAATTGATGCACATTTTAGCAATCAAATCTTAAAGTGGAGCTGTTATACAGGCAGTCTGAGTGATGGGGCTGATGCTATGGGATGTACTTTGGAAATATTAGTGATGAGATTGGCCCAGACAAACTGTATGACTGTAACCCAACTATGAAGAACTTTGTAAATCACAATGGTTGTAAGAAAAAAAAAAGATTATTCAGCTAATTCTGTTGCATACTGAATTTTGTGATCCACAGTCCTATGCCACCATTTAATAAAGATGGAGTTTTTCTACATTTACTTAAATGTGAGAAATAAGATAAAATGAGAAAACTAATTTTCTAAAACATTTGACTTATTCAAATCAGTTTATTTTTCATTTGTATATCAATGACCCATAACTTTTGATTTTAGTGAAATTTAATATATTAATTTTGATATTATAGACCACTAGTAACTCAAATGCAATAAGTGAAACGCTGAAATTTCTGTTAATCTAAAAAAAGTTGGTATTTTAGAGCTCTTTAATTGCATGTGAATCTACATTTCTTCTAGTTACTCGTGCTGTAAGTAAATTTCATTCTTTAATTGTATTTTAACTTAGCTAACATTAATTCATTCTTGATAAAGTCAAGCAATAGAACAAGCTTCCTAATGTGTTAATTTGGGGAAATTATTAACTCCTTTAAGATTCACTTTTTTAATATTATCTAAAAGATTCCCCTTCTCTCCATTTCCATAATCAACTATATGCAATCTTTTATAACCTTTAAACTTTTACAGCACGCTATCATCTAACATTGTTCTAACTGAGCATTTTCACATGAAGAATAAATTCAAAGACATGGGGAAAATAAATTTCTATTATGTTATAATTTCAATCAGCTATTAAATATCACAAAAAAGTAATTATTTGTTGGAATTTGGGATGGACAGTTGTAACATGGGGCATATATTGTCCAAAAAAAGGTGAGAGTTTTCCTTGTTTTTATAAGGAGGCCTCACATGAGAAAAACCTTTTTATTCTACCAACCAAATGTCACTTTTACAATGTTCAATGTTATTTCAGACTATAGAAGATTCCTAGTTGGAGTCTTTAAAGCACACTTTACACTTTTAAAGTAGAATTTCTCAAGTAGTAATTAGGGATTTCTGCAGAAACTTTTTAATATGTTTTCTACCTCCATCATGTCCTCCAGCTGTTGCATTTTCCTAAGCCTTTATTAAGATCTACTTAATAAACACTTGTTCAAATTCATATCTTATACAGAAAATTAAGCATACACATATTTACAAGATGCTATACACTGTATATTACAATAAACATAATACTAAAAGCAAATCCACAGTTAAACTGCTTTACATTGAATATGATTTAGAATGCATTCTAAATCAATTGGGCAATATATTTGGATAAATTTTAGGATTAATGTTTTAATATTTACTTGATATTGAATATTTTTCAAGCCATTTTATACATGGAAATGCATTCTACTACAGCTTTGGAATATTAAAAACTTAATTTATGCTAAAGAAAATTCAGAAACATGAATTATCTTTGAATTTTAATCTAGCTGCATTCAAATTTACTTATACATTTATACTGTTGGTTAAAACATTTTAGACATATTTTAACACCTGAACAGTATCAAAATAATAATCAAAATTATAATAGTTCTTAAATAAGAAAGATATCCACATATGCATATGTTCGCATTTATACATACACATACATTTATAATTATTATTAAAAGAAATAAATGCATTTGCTTAGTGTTGTTTTGGAACTACACCTAAAGGTAATAAAGGGATATTCTTAGATTAGAGCTCAAGGAAATAAAACTGGGGCTGAATCTGTGTCTCCTGAAAGAAAAACATGCATTCAACCCATCAAACTATCTCTGTTCCATTTTGAGAAACAGATATGTTGCAGTAAAGAATTATAATGCGCTATTTAAACACATCATATTAAACCCCTAAAATTTTAAAGTGTGGAACAATGAAGAAAAAAGGGAAATAAATGAAAATCTAATTATTTGGGGTGGTGGAGGTGCATCAAGCAGTGCTCATGGTTAGCTTCTGGAGCTGATGACTTGTGCTATATTTGCAGGACCCTATGGCATTCTGGGTCTTGAACTCAGGTAGGTCAGATTCAAGACAAGTGTGTACAATCACTCTGTTCTCAAAAGTTTAACTTTTTAAACCTCAAAATTAAAAGTATGAGTGTAGAATTTTACTTTCAACTAGATCATGGTTTAAAGAACAGGAACCAGACTGTTATACGACTGTCCGCACATCTGCTTCTTGCAACTGTTTTTGAGGAATTCCATCATTAGGGAAAAGCTCTTTAGAATTATTACCTGTTTACTATCTAGTAATGCTCTGAAACTCTGAAAGCAGTTTACATGACCCTCCTCAAAAGGCACTTGACCCTCTTTAAAAAGCACTTGCTGGGGCCCGGGAGATAGCATGGAGGTAAGGCGTTTGCCTTTCATGCAAAAGGTCATCGGTTCGAATCCTGGTGCCCCATATGGTCCCCCGTGCCTGCCAGGAGCAATTTCTGAGCATGGAGCCAGGAGTAACCCCTGAGCACTGCCGGGTGTGACCCAAAAACCAAAAAAAGCACTTGCTATAAGTTTAAAGCGGCATTTTCAAAGAGCAACTCAAAATGTGCATTGAAGGCAATTGTTTATCCAATAGTTCACATCTATTAGGATGCATTGTGTATATCTATGGAAAATATTTTATTTCCTTTTGAGTGGGGCATACCCAGTGATGCTCAGGGGTTACTCCTGGCTATGCACTCAGAAATCGCACCTGGCTTGGGGGACCATATGGGTATCAGGGATCGATCGAACCAAGGTCCATCTTGGATCAGACACCTACAAGGCAAATGCCCTACTTCTGTACTATCCTCCGGTCTCTATGGGAAACATTTTCAAAGATAAAAATCC
>PVKC010027068.1:0-10295 GCA_004027635.1 Crocidura indochinensis
CTAAATAAGATATTTTATAAATTAAGATGCAAATGGTTTGCAAAATGCAATCTGGAAGGAATAATATTGCAGGAAAGAATAGAATCAATGATAAATATCTTCCAGCCACACAAATGCACCAGTCTTGTAGAGAATACGAATGCTTAGAGTCTTTTAGATGTAAGGACAAGGGCAAAATTAGAATATGAAATAGGGTTTTATGCTATACTTTTTAGGGTTTCTAATGATCAATTCTGTAAATACCCCAGCCTCTGCTATTGCCCTACTGTACATTCACTCAAACAATGTAAGCCTAGGCTGGGAGCTATGTGATACTGTAGAATACCATCTTGAGAGCCATCAAGACCTCTCATGGCTGCTCCTGTGACCTTGATGCAACCATCAGTCCATGCCCATCTGTCTCCTATTTGTTGCCACATTCTTTGTGACCAGCCTAGCTGAGGCTGCAGGACCTACTTGGCTGAATTCATAACTATGAGTTATACACAGATTAATTAAATGTATGTACTGAGACTGATCCAACACTACATTATTTTATTACTACATTCTTTAATTACTATAATTAAGTAAAATGCAATATAAAGTAAACGAATAAAATAACAATTGAATACATTTTAATATGAATTCAAGGCTATCACACAACTAAAAAAAAAGAGAGACAATGCCAATGATCTAAGACCACACTAATGGAACTATAATACCTGCTACATAGATATTTTGCACCTGAACACTGTTTTTGGAAAATTGTAGCACATTTGGAGTCATATTTTAGAGGCTTATACACTGGGAGAAGAATTTTCTCTCAATTCACTGAATTTAAATTACAGAAAGGTAAAGTTCTTTCAACAAACTTTAGATGTTAAAAATTGGTATTGAAAAAATATTTTGATTGCTATTTGTACTTAATTTTTTCTTATTTAAGCAAAGGGAACTTCAATTGCTGTAGTTCTTTTATATACTATTATTTTTCATATCTTTTGCAATAAGATAATTTATGGAATGTTGTTTTCTTACATTATATATGCTGAGGCAGACAAGGAAAACAATGTGAAGATAAAGTATGAAGATCTCTGATGGAACTAGTCAAGATATGAGGATTTTTACCGAGGGTGTTTCAGTGAATTAATCTGAGAACTTACTGTAAAAAAAAGAAAAAGGTGGATTTCACATGAAAGTGAGATGAGAATTCGAGAAGAGAGATGGAGGAAGCAGAAAGCATAAGATCCTTGATGGCTAATGAATAGGGAGTTGTTATTTGAGACTCAGACGTGACAGTGAGAGAAGGCAGTAGGAGGAATTTGTGGGGGGCCTTAGTAATTTTGCTTATACCAAATACAAGAGAATCAGTGAAAAGGTAAGTTGTATTTTTATAAGCCTATTCAGGTTTTCTCATTTAAATTTACTTAATTCTCTTTACTTTTAATAGTTTTACACTTGTAGATTTTACCTTTTGTGTAAATATATAGTTTTGCCTTGTCAAGACATGGCCTTGAAAAATTGGTTTAAAACTCAGATTTGTTCCTCTCCATGGACATCTTTAGTAAAAGGCAAAAGATTTATGTGATCTGAAGAGAAACCAGAGTGTGCAAAAATATATTAACACAGAATAAAAAATTAAAAATCCTAAAATATTAGCAAAGAATTTTAAAGTTTTATTTATAATATGCAAGTCATGATAATAACAATATCCTAGTACAAAATAAAATTTGATAGAATATATTTTAGATGACAGAGATGAAAAATTATTTATGTACATGATAATAAATATTGTATTATTTGAATTGAATAATTGATTTATTTACATAGGTTAAATCATATATCAATTAATCATCACAGATTGACTTTTATTGATTTATTTTCTGACAGTTCCATTTACCATTCCTTTAAGTCTTGTTGGAACAAGTGCTATGAAATAAATTAGTTATTCAGCTGCTAGAGGGACAGTTTGAGGGGTAGGAGGGGACCAAGGTACATTGATAGAGGAAATCATAACACATAGTGGCAGTGGGATTGGTATTAGGGCATTTATGCCTTACTATATTAAATAACTGTATAAATTATGGTGTCTTATAAAATTAATTGATTAAAAACAAAATTACAAGTATAAAATATCACTTTGATAATTGAGTAAAGAAAGAATTGAAAGGGAGATAGTGTAGAAAGCAGAAGCTTACTAAGGAAACTATTGGGATCTTTACTGGATCTGATGCCCCCCTCCAGTTGTGAAAGATGGAATAAAAGAAATGGACTCAGGATAAATCTATATGTCAATTTGCAATATTTGTGATGGATTGGAGGAAGGGTATGAGAGAGAGGGGAGGAACCAAGGACAACTACCTGAGCAGCTGGATGATAATCATGGCATTTCTAAGATAGGGAACAGTCGGGATGGTTGTTTGTTATATGTTATAGATGCTTGTAAAAAAATTTGACCTTGGCTCATGAGACTCTGGGTTTATGTTATTGAAATCTAATTTAAGGCATGCTTTCCTGATGAAGATACATAATCAAGTCTCTTAACCAAAATAGTAATTTTGAAGTGAGAGAGAACTTAAAAAACCTGGACATTGTCATAGCAGCTTATAATAAAAGATGGTCCAAAATTCTCATTAAATGATTAAATAGGTTTACTCACTTCATTTATATTTCTAGCATTTGGAAAGCTATTTCAACCACAGGAGCAAATTAAGTCAATCTATAATTGTTTTCTAATTACCTCATCAACTCAAACAACTCTAATAGCTCTTTGTCACACACATAGGTTTTAAGAGACTTCACACTTCTCAGCAAAATATTTGCTATTGAGAACAGTTGAAAGAATACCACAGATTTTTAATTTCGTTCTGTACTTGCAAATATTATATTTGCTTAAAAAGTAGCAAGGTCATTTTGAATGAAATAAAGCAATAATAACTTAAGTATTAAGTGGTAGCAATAAGAGTCAAGCATAAACTTTTTTTTGGGGGGGGGTTTGGGTCACACCCAGCAGTGCTCAGGGATTACTCCTGGCTCCATGCTCAGAAACGCTCCTGGCAGGCACGGGGGACCATATGGGGCACCGGGATTCAAACCGATGACCTTTTGCATGAATGGCAAATGCCTTACCTCCATGCTATCTCCAGGGCCCCAAACATAAACTTTCTATCTTCAGCATTTGTTCTCTGAGATGAAAAAAATATGTTCTAAAATGTGACTCTCTTATGTAGCCAATTATAATGCTACTTTTTATTGTATATATTTATCTCTCTATATATTTACAAGAAAATATAAGTCTAGCTAGGTGTGTCTGATCAAAGAATCTATATACACTTCCAACTAAATATTGTTTTATTCCTGAGTCACACTTGGTGATCAGAGATAAATCCTGACTCTCTGCTCAGTAATCATCTTTGGGAGGGCTGAGATGGGAAAGAGGATTCTGGGATCAAAACCAGGGTTGCATGCAAAGAAAGTGTCTTACCCACTGTACTATTATTTCACTACCCCACTAAATCTTTTGAGTTTCTATTCAGTGATACATTTCTCTGTAGTGTTTACATATTTATAATTTTATTCAGGAGCCAGAGACTTAGGCATTCAGAGACTCACTGTTACAGATATATTATATATTATAATGTATAATATAATATGTATATATACTATATAATATATATAAGTATGTATGTATATATAATATATATCTGAATCACACAGCCAGCAGTGCTTTAAAGTCCAAACTATATTGCTTAAACATATATATGTATATGTATACACACACACATATATATGCATATATATATAGATAGATATAGATAGATATAGGTTGTTTGCCTTGCATGTGGCTGATCCAGGATGGACATTGGTTTGATTCCTGACATCTCATATGGTCCCTCAAGCTAGGAGGAATTTCTGAGCACATAGCCAGTACTATCACTGAGCATCAAAGGGTGTGGCCCAGCCCAACCCCCCAAAAAAGAAGACAGGTTGGAATGTAGGAAGGAACATAGGAACACTGGTGGAAGGAAGTTGACACTGGTGGTGGGAATCAGTGCTAGAACAGTTATGCTTGAAACTAAATTATGAATAGATATGTAAATCATGCTGCCTTAATATTTAAAAAATTAAAAATAACAAGAATAAATAAAAGATAATATGTTTTCATTTAATAATTCTGATTCACTTGGTACTAATATTTATGTAAACAAAGAATATATAATTCATAATAATATTGAAAAAAGATTAGACCACAATTTGGGAAAGCAAATATAAAGTGCTCCTGAAATTTACCTTTGTCAAAAAAGTGATTATGACTATTTAACATCTTCACTATTTTTCTGTTACTACAAGTGATAGATAGATAGCTATATATATGCAGTTACCATATGCATATACATGCAATTTCCATAGCAGAAACTATCAGTTTTTAACTGGCCTTTGCATACAATCCTTTTCCATTTACAGTAATATAATCCTATTGTATTTAAAATTCTATTATGTTTCTATAAAAATAAAACATTTATATTTGTTTTAAAGACTAAAAATCTTTTTTTTTTGTGGTTTTTGGGTCACACCTGGCAGTGCTCAGGGGTTACTCTGAAATTGCTCCTGGCTGGCACGGGGGACCATATGGGATGCCACATTTGAACCGATGACCTTCTGCATGAAAGGCAAACACCTTACCTCCATGCTATCTCTCTGGCCCTGACTAAAAATCTTACATGGGATAAACTAATGCAAATATAAATATTTTAGTCATTAAAGCATTGAAGAGAATGAACAGCTATAAAATCATGTGAAAATACTTAAGGCATGCTAATTTTCTATAGGAAGAACTAGAAGAATCTACTTAAAGTAAAAACTTGTATAAGTAGATCATTGAAGATAACTTTACTGATCCTTGCAAAGAATAGAGAAATGCAAGCAATAATTAAGGGCAAGTAATGATTTCAAAAATAAGAGTGACCGTTTTTAATAATGGTAAGAATAAAATATATAAAATAAATTGTTCTAAGGTTAATGCAAATTTTTGTTTGTTTTGGGCCACACTCAGAAGCTCTCAGGGGTAGTATATATTCCTGCTCTGCACTGAGAAAGTACTTCAAACAGACTCTGGGGACCCTACGGAATGCCAGGGGTTGAATCTGGATCAGCCATGTGCAAGGCAAAGGATCTATTCTCTGTAATAGCACTCTAAACCCAATGTAAATATTTTACATAATTTGACTGGGCTGAAGGTAATACAACATGTTATCTAATTCAATTAATTGGCTGAATGATTATATAAAGTTTTTTTAATAATTTTTATTTTGAGCAAAGTGGGTTACATATCTTTCACAATAATATTTTAAGTACATATTAATATTGTATCAGGGGAATTCCCACCACCAAAGTTGTCCTCCCCTCACCCCTAATTTTTGCATGTAAAGAAAGCTCTTGTTGACAATAATATTTTAGGTACATGATAACTTAATATCAGGGGGATTCCCTTCACCGAATTGTTCTCCCTACACCTCCGTTCAGTTTAACTATTAATCCCTAATACATTTAAGTCAGATGCACCTTATTTTTAAATGCAATTTGTCTTCTTTAATGACCGAGGAAGTGTTGATGTGCATTTATTTTTGACTCATGCAGAAAACTCGTACTGTGACCTTGCTTCAAGCAGAGGTCTACAACAGGGTGGATAATTGTTAGAACTCCAGAATTAGTGTTGATCTTTTTTTACCCTTAGACTATCCATTGAACTACACAGTTAGCTTTTTCTTCCTGTACTAGTTGCTACAGATTTTCATGTTTCACATGAGTAGCAGCATCTAGCTCATTAGGTTGCAAATTTGCTTAATTTTTAGTTTCCCAACATACTCCAAATGCCCTCATTCTAGGCATATGTTAATATGCTCCAACCATATCCAGTTGCATCATCTCAGGAGTGCCCACTTGAAGATAGAGGGATTCTGGCATTCTCTGGAGGAATGTAGATTAGTGCCACTGGTCTAGGTCTCTGTAGTCTCCCAGAAGACTCTTGTGGACCAGCTGAGACAAATATCTGACCAAATCCTATCTACGCATGTAGAGTTTCTATGGAATTGGTTGTAGTGCATTGGTTTACTTATCCATTCATATCTTTGTTAGGGATAGATTGTGACTAACACTACAGGCACTGTATAATGTGCTAATGATGGGTGTTCCTAAGCTTCGAATTCTTATGTTTTATCTGCTCATTTCTACAGTTTTACTGTGAAATTTTTATCTGAAAGTATGAGTTTCACAGTGAGTATATATGCTCCTTTGCTTTGTTTTTTAATAACCTGAAGTCAAATTTGAGATTTTTTCCCATTCACTGTGGAACAGATTGATTTACACATTATTTTAGTTATCCATAAGATATCCTTCTCATCTTGTTTTCTTTTGTCTAATTTGGAGGGGCTGCAGGCGACACACTGTCAACCATATTCAGGGTTTACTCTTGGCCCTGTGCTCAGCAGTCATTCTGGGTGTTCCTTGAGGGATTATTTGCTGTCCTGTGGATCAAATCCAAAATAGTTCCATGCAGAGCAAGCACCTTAACCTTTGCACTTTGCCTGCAGTCTTGTTTCATTTATTAAAATTCATTTTAACTAGTTTTCATAAATGATTTTTTTTTACTCCCATTGCAATGTTTGGGGTTTTGTTGTTGCTTTTTGTTTTTGGGCTACACCTGGAGGTGCTCAGGGGTTACTCCTGGCTCTGTGTTCAGAAATTGCTCCTGGCTCGGGGGACCATATGGGATGACGACAATTGAACTTACATCCACTAGGTCTGCTGCGTGCAAGGTAAACATCTTAACCTCTGTGCTAGCTCTTCGGTCCCTCTCATTGTACTGCTTGAAAAAAACTGATTATATAAAATGAATACATACAAATTAAGTTGTACCGATTTCACAAAAATGTACTAAGGGGCATTTGGGGAGTAGGAAGTATTTTGGGGAATTATAAAAGTCTCTAAAGAATTCCTTTTACCAGATATCTGAATAAAGCACTTAATAATCAAAAGACAATTGGACAGTACAAATATAGAACTCAGAAACTATACAATAACTTTAATGAAGAAATACATACAGATACAGTTAGATATATCGATAAGATTTAGTTATAGATAATGATGCTAAATTTAAATCAATCAGATTTAGTGTAAAATATATTTGCAAGCACAGGATGAAATGAAATGGAAATGAAATGATTCAACAAGAGATTAAAACTATTTTCTCAAAATTTGGCATGAGGCATACACTAGAACATACATAAATGCACACACATATTCATGATCATAAAATTATTTTATTTTACATATTGAAGGAGTTCAACAAATGAATCTTAACTTATCAATTATAATTGCTTAATTTTCTCTGTTGTATATTCCAATTAAAAAGTAAGAAAAAGTGCCGGGATGATAGTTGGTAGGTCACTTGCTTTGTACATGGATGACTTAGATTTGATCCCCAGTATCCCATATAATCCCCTGAGCAGCACCATGAGTGATCCCTGAGCAAAGAATCGGAAGTAAACTCCTCATCATCTCTGGGTGTGGTCCCCAGACCAAAATAAAAAAAGTAAGAAGAAAAACCCAATATTTATAAGAACTGAAGATTTAGTTTATATTTGTGGATGATTTCTTATTATATATTACATTACACTTCACAGAGTATAAACTGTCAGGGACACTCTGGGGAATTGCTTTCTAGAGCTCGGTGTAGCCTATTACTTCTAGCTTTACATCTTACCTCCAGTTGCTTTGAGTTTGATGGTCATTAGTTCCTCTGAAACTTTGCCCTTTTTTATGGCTTGTGCATTTAATGGACATCCAGATAAGCTGTGAAAATAGAAATTATACCAACGTGTGAAATTTGTATTATTAACATACTGCAAAATGTGTATTATTATTTAAAACAAAATTCAAAGTTTACTATTAACAGTTTTGGTCTACTAATAATATTATACAGCCTAAAGACTATGGTAGAGAGTAATATCTATTAAAAAAACAAAAGTGGGAGAAATAGGACAGGTGTTAAGGTGCTCCCCTGGCATGTGGTTAAGTAAGGTGTGATCTCCATCCCTACATATGGTCCTAAGATTAGTGCCAGGAGCACAGATTCAGGAGTAAGTCCTGATATCAGCAGGTGTGGCCTTCGAGGCTCCCTCCCCCAAACAAAACCCAAAGCAGAAAAACAAAAACATATCCTCAAATAATGTAAACTCTTTTTTAGAGAACAAAAATATACTCATGCAATCATGCTGGGGAATCAAATGAGGGTGGGTTGAATGCAACCAAATGCCTTAGCTCCTGTTTCTGGCTCTTAAATCTTTTTTCTTAAATAACTAATTATACTGGTGATATAATTGCTAACTTTGTTAAAATGTTACTGATATACATGCACAGCAGGAATTTTTTATAGCAGTTGCTAATTTATTTTTTGTAACTGTAAAATTGTACATAGAAATTATGAGTAAGAACTCCAGGTTAGTAAAAATTCTATGAATAATAAAGCAGAATTAATTTTGTCTGTTTGCTAAAACATTAGTAGCCAAATCTTCATAAAATTACTCAAGTTAATACAAGCTCTATTCCTTTACAACCATAATTTTGGGTATGGAAAAATTTATAAATTTTCTTAAACTTTAAAAGTATTATTTCTCATGAAAATTAATCTCTACCCAGAAATGACAAATAAAGATACCAGATTCAGAAGCAATCACTGCTGAATGGAGCTGTTACTTTTCTTTAATAGCTGCAATATCCAGCAGTACTTCTTCCTTTAATGAATCTGCTTTACTTAAATTGTACCAAAATTGTAATATGAGTGGAGAAAGCATGAAATTTCACACATAAAAGTCACATAGGGGCCTCATCGATACAACAGAGGGCATGGCATTTGCCATGCATGTGGCTGATCCAGCTTCAGTACCTGACATCCCATATGTGCCCCTGAATCTAGACCAGGCATAACCCTGAGTGGTGCTGTGTATGGCCCCCAAAGTCACATGATTTTCATATTCTAAACAGTAAGGTAATTGATTTTGAAATTCTGCTGGAACTTTGGAGATAGGGTGTTTACATTAAAAAAGATCAAAATCAACCATTTAAACCATTTTTGATGGGGATTTGAGAAATAGTACAGAGGTTATAGTGCCCGCCTTGCTGTGGTTGATTCTGGTTCAATCCCTGACACAACACATGGTGCCCTGAGCACCAAGTCAAGAGTCAGCCCTGGTATCTGTCAGATGTGAATCTAAAACCATTAAAAAGTAAATAAAAAATCTTCCAAAACAGAACTAAAATAATCCAACATTTTCCCCAAGTGAAATGAAAAGACTAACTACATAATTGCAGGAAATCTTTGAAAATACTTTATCTGTTACTGAATTATCTCTTAAATTTACTGGGAAAATATCAAAACTATTTCTATGTTTATAGTAGTATTCTTTACAATAGTTAAACCATGGAATCAACTTCAATTCCTTTTGGAAGAATACTAAATAAAGAAGTAGGGGAATACAATTTGTTATTGAAGATGAAAATTTTGTCTCTTGTGACAACATAAATAGAACTTGAGGTGATTATATTAAGTGAAATTAGCAAAGAAATAAAAGCCTAGACATATTGATTTAATGTGGCTCAAAAGGATCAAAGAAAGCTAATTAACAAAGTATAATAATAAGAATTATAGTCTCTGTTAAAAATATTGTGCTTATCAGAGTTTAAAGAGAAGGGTGTAGGTAATAATTTGGTTGTGTGTTGATACTAGAAGTGTAAGTATAAATACATAACAAGTTATGTACTTGTACTTTCAAAATTATAATAAATAAAAAAGTTGATTTGAAAATAAAACATGGAACTATTTTCAGTAACAATTTGGTTATAGTTTATGAAGAAACAATTCTTTTCAACTCAAAGATTAGGATACTTTCTAAAATGAAAGAGAATTCTATGAAAGCTGAATATTTGCTTAGTTAATTTATTTTTTAAAATTCCAGGTTATTGCCTATAATAGTTTGTGGAACATAGAATAATTAATATATAATATAACAGATTCAAAATATATGTTTTCAAATATAAATATTTGATATAGAAAAATAATTATGAAAAAGTACAAATTGAAGTTTGAATGTGACTTTCTCTTTAAAATTTTTTTATTTTCTAGGCAAGTATGATCTATTTAAATGTCATGATATTTTTGCTTTTTAATTCTGAAGTTTTCACAAGTTTCTCCTGTCTTATGTCACATATTGTGTTTTCAGGAACAATCATGGGAAAGATGAACATGTAGTTGATAGGTCTAA
>PVKC010027069.1:0-15895 GCA_004027635.1 Crocidura indochinensis
ATGGGACACAGCAAAAGCGGTCCTGAGAGGAAAATGTATAGCTCTACAAGCACACATCAGGAAGGAAGAAGAGGCATACCTGAATAACTTAATGACGCAGCTCAAAAAAATAGAACATGACCAACAAAAGGAACCAAAAATAGGGAGACAGAAGGAAATAACAAAGCTGAAAGCAGAACTCAATGAAGTGGAAAACCGAAAGGCAATCTGAAAGATCAACGAAAGCAGAAGTTGGTCCTTTGAAAAAATAAACAAGATTGATAGGCCATTGCAAAACTCACAAAGAAAGAGAGAGAGAAATCTGATAACCCGTATTAGAAATGAAAAGAGATAGATCACAACAGATACAGCAGAGATCCAAAGGGTAATCAGAAACTGCTTTGAAAACTTTATGCTACTAAGCATGAGAACCTAGAAGAAATGGAAAAATTCTTGGACACTTATAATCTTCCACACTTAAATAAGGAGGAGGTAGAATATCTAAACACCCCCATTACCACTGAGGAAATTGAAATTGTAATCAAACATCTGCCCAAAAAGAAAAGCCCAGGCCCAGATGGATTTCCTAATGAATTTTTTCAAATCTTTCAAGAGGAGCTACTACCAATCCTAGCCAGGCTCTTCCATGAAATTGAAAAAAAAATGGGAACACTCCCAAACAGCTTTTATGAAGCCAACATCACCTTGATACCAAAACTAGACAGAGATGCTGCCAAAAAAGAAAATTACAGACCAATATCCCTGATGAATGCTGATGCAAAGATCGTCCACAAAATCCTGGCAAATAGGATCCAATGCGTCATCAAGAAGATCATACACTACGACCAAGTAGGTTTCATTTCAGGAAAGCAAGGTTGGTTTAACATCCTTAAATCTATCAACATCATACACAACATCAACAAGAAGAAAAAAAATCACATGACCATATCAATAGACGCAGAGAAAGCATTTGATAAGGTCCAACACCCATTCTTAATCAAAACTCTCAGCAAGATGGGAATGGAAGGAACCTTTCCCAATCTAGTTGAAGCCATCTACCACAAGCAAATGGCAAATATTATCTTCAGTGGAGAAAAACTAAAAGCCTTTCCTCTAAATTCTGGTACAAGACAAGACTGTCCGCTCTTACCACTCCTCTTCAACATAGTACTGGAACTTCTTGCTACAGCAATCAGGCAAGAAAAGGATATCAAGGGAATCCGGATAGGAAAGGAAGAAGTCAGTCTCTCATTGTTTGCAGAAGACATGATACTCTACCTAGAAAACCCTAAAGACTCTACCAAAAAGCTTCTAGAAACAATAGACTCCTATAGCAAGGTGGCAGGCTACAAAATTAACACACAGAAATCAATGGCCTTTTTATACACCAATAATGATAGGGAAGACAAGGAAGTCAAGAAGGCAATCCCATTCACAATAGTGCCACACAAACTCAAATATCTTGGAGTCTACTTGACCAAAGACGCAAAGGACCTATACAAAGAAAACTGTAAAGCCCTGCTCCAAGAAATAAGAGAGGACACACGGAAATGGAAACATATACCCTGCTCATGGATTGGCAGGATTAACATCATTAAAATGGCAATACTTCCCAAAGCATTATACAGATTTAATGCGATCCCTAGAGAGATACCCATGACATCCTTCAAAGAAGTGTATCAAACACTTATGAAGTTAATCTGGAACAATAAATACTCTTGAATAACTAAAGCACTCCTAGGGAAAAGGAAAATTGGAGGCATTACTTTCCCCAAGTTTAAGCTGTACTACAAAGCAATAGCTATCAAAACAGCATGGTTTTGGAATCAAGACAGACCCTCAGATGAGTGGAATAGGCTTGAATTCTCAGACATTGTCCCCCAGACATACAAGTACCAAATTTTTGACAAAGGAGCAAGAAATCCTAAGTGGAGCAGGGAAAACCTCTTCAACAAGTGGTGCTGGCAGAACTGGTTTGCCACTTGGAAAAAAGCGAACATAGACCCCCAGTTAACATCATGTACAAAGTTAAAATCCAAATGAATTAAAGACCTCGATATCAGACCTGATACCATAAGGTATTTAGAACAACACGTCAGTAAAACTCTCCATGGCTTTGAGACGACAGGCATCTTCCAGGTGGAATCTACACTTTCCAAACAAGTGGAAGCAGAGATCAACAGATGGGAATACATTAAACTGAGAAGTTTCTGTACCTCAAAAGAAATAGTGCCCAGGATACAAGAGTCACCCACCGAGTGGGAGAAACTATTTTCCCAATACCCATCAGATAAGGGGCTAATATCCAAAATATACAGGGCACTGACAGAACTTTGCAAGAAAAAAAATATCTTATCCCATCAAAAAATGGGCAGAAGAATGAACAGACACTTTGATAAAAAAGAAATCCAAATGGCCAAAAGGCACATGAAAAAATGCTACTCATCATTAATCATCAGGGAGATGCAAATCAAAAGAACGATGAGATTCCACCTCACACCATAGAGTTTGGCACACATCACAAAGAATGAGAATAATCAGTGCTCACGGGGATGTGGAGAGAAAGGAAATCTTATTCACTGCTAGTGGGAATGCTGTCTAGTCCAATCTCTAAGGAAAGCGATATGGAGATTCCTCCAAAATCTGGAAATTGAGCTCCCATTCGACCCAGCTATTCCACTCCTAGGAATATACCCCAAGAACACAAGAATACAATACAAAAACCCCTTCCTCACACCTATATTTATTGCAGCTCTATTCACAATAGCCAGGCTCTAGAAACAATCAAGATGCCTTTCAACAGACGAATGGCTAAAGAAACTGGTACATATACACAATGGAATATATGCAGCCATCAGAAGAGATGAAGTTATGAAATTTTTTTTTTTTGGTTTTTGGGTCACACCCGGCAGTGCTCAGGAGTTACTCCTGGCTCCATGCTCAGAAATCGTTCCAGGCAGGCACGGGGGACCATATGGGGCACCAGGATTTGAATGGATGACCTTTTGCATGAAAGGCAAATGCCTTACCTCCATGCTATCTCCCGGGCCCCCATGAAATTTTTCTATACATGGATGTACATGGAATCTACCGTGCTGTGTTAAGTAAGTCAGAGGGAGACAGATACACACAGAATAGTCTCACTCATCTATGGGTTTTGAGAAAAATAAAAGTTATTTTTGCACCAATCCTCAGAGACTATGGGAGGAGGACTGGAACTTCCAGCTCACTTCATGAAGCTCACCTCAAAGAGTGGTGAGTGCCGATCTAGAAATAACTACACAGAGAACTACCCTAATCATGTTAATGAATGAGAGAACTGGAAAACCTGTCTGGAGTACAGGTGTGGGTGGGTTGGGAGGGAGGGAGATTTGGGACTTTGGTGGTGGGAATGTTGCACTGGTGAAGGGGTGTTCCTTACATGACTGAATCCTAATCACAACCATACATGTAATCAAGATGTTTAAATAGGGAAAAAAAGAAAGTGGAAAAAATACTAAAAGATTTTGAACAGGTGAAAATAGAAATATTTGCTAAATTCTACAGAAACAACATAAGAATCATTGGAGTCCCAGATATCTAGGAAGAAAATCCCCTGGAAAAATCAACAGTCAAGAACATCTTTATAAAAAAAACTCCCAGAGATAAAGACTGCATACAATCAAATTAAGCATGCCAGAAGAGTAGCAGCTAAAAGAGACCCAAAGAAAAGCACCCCCAGACATATCTTAATCACAATGAAAAATCCCACAAAGGGATAGAATACTGAAAGCAACAAGATCCAAATGGAAAATTACATTTAAAGGAGTATCCTTAAGATTTCTTGCAGACATGCTGCAAGAAACGCTGAAGGTCAGAAGACAGTGGTGGGATATTGTGACAAGACTGAATGAAATGGATGCTTTACCTAGAATACTGCCCCCAGCCCGACTCACATTCAGGTTTGAAGGTAGGATACATAGCTTCATGGATAAGCAACAGATCAGAATGTTTACAGATGCAAAACCAGCCTTAAAGGAATAACTGAAAGGTCTACTTTAAGACAAGACAGACCAACAGACACATCAATCCTATTCACAAAAATGACATTAAATCCCATGACAATCATCTCCCTCAATGACACTAGACTAAATGCACCTATTAAGAGATATCAATTAAGAGTGGCGAAATGGATCAAAAAGATGAATCCAACCTTCTGCTGCATACAAGAAACACAACTTAATAGAACAAACAGACTCAAAATCAAAGGCTTGAGGAAAATCATGCAAGTAAACCACACCCTTAAAAAAGCTGGGGTGACCATATTAATATCAGATGACACAAACGTTAGACTCAGAAATGTTGTAAGGGACAAAGATGAACACTTCATACTAATAAAGGGATTTGTGCAACAGGAAGAAATCACACTACTAAACATATACACACCCAATGAGAGACCAGCAAATTTTCTAATACAATTATTGACACATTTGAAAGAGGTCATCAACATGCCCTGTCAATACTGGATAGGTCAACCATACTGAAATCCAACAAAAATATACTATCCCTGAAAAGAGAAATGGAAGAAAGAGGCCTAGTAGATATGTATAGGACACTTCATCCCCAGAAACCTGGACACACATTCTTCTCCAGTGTAAATAGGTCATGCTCCAGGATAGACCATATGTTGGCACATAAAACATACCTCCATAAATTCAAGAGGATAGAAATTTTGCGGGCAACTTTCAATGACCACAAGGCTCTGAAATTAGATGTGAACTACAAAGGGACACAGAAGAAAAACATTAACAACTGGAAATTATACAGCCTACTACTGAACAACCAGTGAGTTCAAGATGAAATCAAAGATAAATAAAAACTTTCCTGACATCAATGAGAATGAAGACACAAACTACCAGAATCTATGGGACATAGCAAAAGCAGTACTGAGAGGAAAATTTATAGCTTTGCAAACACACATCAGGAAGGAATAAGTGGCATACATCAATAGCTTAACAGTACAACTTATAAAATGAGAAAATGATCAACAAAAGGAACCAAAAATTGATAGGCAGAAGGAAATAACAAAGCTTAGAGTAGAAATAGAAGAAGTGGAAACCTAAAAAGTAACCCGAAGATCAAGGAAAGCAGAAGTTGGGTCTTTGAAAAAATAAACAAGTTTATAGACCATTGACAAAACTCACAAAGAAAATGAGATAGAGAAACTTGATAACCTGTATTAGAAACGTAAAGGGAGAAAAACTACTTTTAGAAACTATGCCACGAAACACGAGAACCTGGAATAAATGGATAAATTCTTGGACTCTTATAACCTTCCATGGTAGAATAAGGAGGCTGTAGCATATCTAAACACTCCATGACTATTCAGGAATTTAAAACAGTAATCAAATGTCTGCCCCAAAAACAAAAGCCCAGGTCCAGATGGATTCACTAAAGAATTATTTCAAGCCTTTCAAGAGGAACTACTACCAATCCTGGCCAGGCTCTTTCATGAAATTGAAAAACAGGAACATTTTCAAACAGCTTTTATGAAGTAATTATCACCTTGATACCAAAACTAGACAGAGATGCTGCAAAAAAGAAAATTGCAGACCAATATCTCTGATGAAAACACATGCAAAGATCTTCAACAAAATCCTGGCAAATAGGATCCAATGCCTCATCAAGATTCACTCATCATCATTCAGTAGGATTAAAGTAGGCTTCATTCCAGGAATGCAAGCATGGTTATAATCCGTAAATAAATAAACGTTTAGGGGAGCTCATTCCACCAGATGTATCCTCAGATTTTCCTGGTGGGGGGAACTAATATAACCCCACTGGGTTCCTCAAAAGGCCCACTGTGGACACTTTTTTCCCCTGCGTGGATAATTGAGGAATTTCCAAAGAGATAAATACATGCTTGGTATTACATTTTCAGTCATTATTTGACCATCTCTCCTTTGTAAAATCCCATGCAAATTTATGACCTCTATCAAATAACTTGGCTCAGAAATTCCAGAACCAAAGATTACTAAAAGATCCCATTTTCTGGATACTACTTAGCACCTAGAAGCAAAGACAATATTTTTTTCTGTTTTTCAAAAATGTCCTTGCAGCTACAGTTTCTGGTAATCGAGGCCATAAACAGAATGCAGATCCTGGGCTATTTCTCCTTAGAAAAAGGGAACCAGATCCCCAGCTAACACAATGTACGAAGGTAAAATCCAAATGGATTAAAGACCTTGATATCAGATCTGGACTATAAGGTATATAGAACAACATGTAGGTAAAACACTTCATGACATTGAGACTAAAGGCATCTTTAAGGAGGAAACAGCACTCTCCAAACAAGTGGAAGCAGAGATAAACAGATGGGGCTATATTAAGCTGTGAATAGCTTCTGCACCTCAAAGGAGATAGTGCCCAGAATACAAAAGCCACCCATTGAGTGGGAGAAATTATTCACCCAATACCCATCAGATAAAGGACTAATATCCAAAATATACAAGGTACTGACAGAACTATACAAGAAAAGAACATCTAACCCCATCAAAAATGGAGAGAAGAAATGAACAGACACTTTGTCAAATAAATATAAATGGCCAAAAGGCACATGAAAAGATGCTCCACATCACTAATCATTAGGGAGATGCAAATCAAAACAACTATGAGGTCCACCTCATGCCACAGAGATTGGCAAGCATCACAAAGAATGAGAACAAGCAGTGCAGGCAAGGATGTGGAGAGAAAGGAACTCTTTTTCACTGCTGGTGGGAATGCCAACTAGTCTAAATTTTATAGAAAGCAATGTGGAGATTCCTCCAAAAACTGGAAATTGAGCTCCCATTTGACCCAGCTATACCACTCGTAGGGATATACCCTAAGAACACAAGAATACAATACAAATATCCTTTCCTCACACCTATATTTATTGCAGCACTATTCACAATAGCTAAGCTCTGGAAACAACCAAGATGTCCTTCAATAGATGAATGGCTAAAGAAACTGTGCTACATATACACAATGGAATACTATGCAGCCATCAGGAGAGATGAAGTTATGAAATTTTCCTATAAATGGATGTACATGTATTCTATTATGCTGAGTGAAATAAGTCAGAGAGAGAAATAGGCACAGAATAGTCTCACACATATATGGTTTTAAGAAAAATGAAAGCAATTTTTGCAATAATTCTCAGAGACAAAAGAGAAGAGGGCTGGAAGGGCCAGCTTATGGCATGAAGCTCACCACAAAGAGTGATGAGTACAGTGAGAAATAACTACATTGAGAACTATCCTTACAATGTGAATGAATGAGGGAAGTAGAAAGTCTGTCTCGAGTACAGGTGTGGGTGGGGTGGGGAGGAGGGAGATTTGGGACATTTGTGGTGGAAATGTTGCACTGGTGAAGCGGGGTGCTCTTTACATGACTGAAATCATACAACTACAATCATATTTGTAATCATGGTGTTTAAAAAAAAGAAAGTAAAAGGGAAACACACCTAAGGGGATTTAAATTCTTCCTTTACTTGACCTCTAAAACAATAGAGCTCAACTCAGTGAAGACCATGTCCCAGGTATTTTCTATTTCCTAATAATCCCGGATTTTGCATTTCAAGTAAGCTTGCAAAGAGCTGCCTTGAGTTATAACCTTCTCCTTTATAATTTAGAATCCTTATATAATCCTTTTTTGATAAAAAAAAAAGAAAAGCCTCAGCAAGATGAGAATGAAAGGAACCTTTCTCAATATAGTTAAGGGCATATACCACAAACCAATGGAAAATGTTATTCTCAATGGAGAAAAACTAAAAGCCTTCCCTCAACATTCTGGTACAAGACAAGGTTGTTCTCTCCACCGCTCCTATTCAACGTTGTACTGGATGTACTTGCTATAGTGATTAGGCAAGAAAAAGATATCAAAGGAAACTAGATAGGAAAGGAAGAAGTTCATCTCTCACTGTTTGCAGATGACATGATACTATACTTAGAAAACCCTATATACTATACTTAGAAAACCCTAAAGATTCCACCAAAAGCTTCTAGAAACAATAGATGCATATAGCAATTTGGCAGGCTACAAAATGAACACACAGAAATCAGCGGCCCTTTTTTATACACCAATAATGATAGGGAAGATACGGACATTAAGAGCGTAGGCCCCGGGGAGGGGGGGGGAAGAAAATAATCCCATTCACATTAGTGTCA
This sequence comes from Crocidura indochinensis, assembly GCA_004027635.1. Lineage (NCBI taxonomy): Eukaryota > Metazoa > Chordata > Mammalia > Eulipotyphla > Soricidae > Crocidura > Crocidura indochinensis. The sequence goes on from PVKC010027069.1 coordinate 8,166, forward strand.
CATAAACTCAAATATCTTGGAGTCAGCTTGACTAAAGACGTGAAGGACCTATACAAAGAAAACTGTAAAATTCTGCTCCAAGAAATAAGAGAAGATATGCAGAAATGGAAACAGTATCCTGCTCATGGACTGGCAGGATTAACATTAAAATGGCAATACTCCCCAAAGTATTGTACAGATTTAATGTGATCCCTCTAAAGATGCCTATGACATTCTTCAAAGAAGTGGATAAACACTTTTGAAATTCATTTAGAACAAGAAACACCCACAAACAGCTAAAGCAATCCTTGGGAAAAGCAATATGGGAGGTATTACTTGCCCCAACGTTATACTGTATCACAAAGCAATAGTTATCAAAACAGCATGGTATTGGAATAAAGACAGACCTTCAGATCAATGGAATAGGCTTGAGTACTTAGAGAATGTTTCCCAAACATACAGTCACCTAATTTTTGATAAAGGAGCAAGAAATCCTAAATGGAGCAAGGAAAGCCTCTTCAACAAGGGGTGTTGATACAAGTGGTTAGCCACTTGCAAAAAAGCGAACTCAAAACCCCAATTAACATTATGTATGAAGGTAAAATCCAAATGGATTAAAGACCTTGATATTAGACCTGATACCATAAGGTATATAGAACAACACGTAGGTAAAACATTCCATGACATTGAGACTAAAGGCATCTTTAAGGAGGAAACAGCACTCTCCAAACAAGAGGATGCAGAGATAAACAGATGAGACTATATTAACCTGAGAAGCTTCTGCATCTCAAAGGAAATAGTTCCCAGAATACAAGAGCCACCAACAGAGTGGGAGAAACTATTCACCTGACATCCATCAAATAAGAGGCTAATATCCAAAATATACAAGGCACTGATGGAACTTTACAATAAAAAAATCTAATCTCATCAAAATTGGGGGAAGAAATGAACAGACACTTTGTCAAAGAAGAAATACAAATGGCCAAAAGGCACATGAAAAATGCTCCACATCACTAATCATCAGAGAGATTCAAATCAAAATAATTTTGAGGTACCATCTCGTGCCACCGAGATTGGTGCACATTATAAAGAATGAGAAAAATAGTGCTTGCGGGGATGTGGAGAGAAGGGAACTCTTTTTCACTGGGGTGAGAATGCCATCTAGTCCAACCTTTATGGAAAGCGATATGGAGATTCCTCCAAAAGCTGGAAATTGAGCTCCCATTTGATCTAGCTATACCACTCCTAGGGATATACCTGTGGAACACAAAAATACAATACAAAAATCCCTTCTCACACCTATAATCATTGCAACAGTATTTACTATATTCAGACTGTGGAAAAATCAGGATGCCCTTTGACAATGAGTGGCTGAAAAACTGTGGTACACATACACAATGGAATACTATGCAGTTGTCAGGAGAGATGAAGCCATGAAATTTTCCTATACATGGAATCTATTATGCTGAGTGAAATAAGTCAGAGAGAGATAGATATAGAATAGTATTTTTCTTTAACAGTGTTTTAAGAAAAATAAAAGACATTTTTGCAATAACTCTCAGAGACAAAGAGAGGAGGGCTAGAAGGTCCAGCTCATGACATGAAGCTCTCTACAAAGAGTGATGAGTTCAGTTAGAGAAATAACTGCACTGAGAACCATCATAACAATGTGAATGAATGAGGGAAGTAGAAAGCCTGTCTAGAGTACAGGTGTGGCTGGGGTGGAGAGGAGGTAGAGTTGGGGCATTGGTGATGGGAATGTTGCACTGGTGAAGGCGGTGTTCTGTACATGACTGTAACCCAACTACAATCATATATAAAATCAAGATGTTTAAATAAATAAATCAAAATAAAGAGAAAAACATCATTCTAAAAAATATTAAAAACTAGACCTTAACAATATTAAGGATTTTATGTTAGCTGACAAATATAAATATACTTATATAAAAATAAAAAATTATTCCCCAAGTGTAATCCACAGATGCAAGAGTTTTAAAAAGGTTCATTAGTTGAGAAAGATAGAGAAGGAGGAAGAGAGTGAAGGAGAGAAGTTACAGCAGAAATAGGATAATTTGTGGCTAAGAATTAAGACAGAAAATCAATGTAGGCCCTGTTCTGTCTATCATGACCCAATTGTAAACCTGGTTCTTGTAGCCACTTAGGGGAAAACTCAGTTAAAGGACATAAAGCACAATTGAGAAAAGAATCAAAGCAACAGAAGCAAGGAACAGTCTAGAAAAGAATATAAAAATAAAACAAAAAGAATAGTTTCTTTGGGAAAAAGGAAATGATGGTCCATAACTCTGGGGCTTTTCGTAATGGGTGGGGCAGATTCCCCTGCTGTGGAGCCACAGCAGCCCAAGCTTGACACCCTCAACATAAATGGCCCAGCTCCACTACTGAGCTCTATAATATGAGCAATTAGATCCTTCTCTATTTGGACCAGACTATGGGCTGAAAAATCTGGGAGGTATTCTTGAAATAGAGATGGGCCAAGTTCCTGAATCTTTACCATTATAAAGTGCAACAGTTTCTCTGCATAACTGTCATTTCAGCAGAATAAAGGCCCAACTCCTTTACCAAGACCCAAAAGAAAGTGATGATCATGGACTCTTCCTAGATAGTCAGGTCTAGGGTAATTCTTCTGTGGCATTTTCAGAAGGGGTGAGGGCAGATTTCCTTTTCTGCATGAACTACAACAGTTCAATGCCACCCCTACCCTCTGACAAAAATGGCCCAGCTCTACAATTTAATCTTATCAAACTGTTCACCAAATTCATTCCAGATCAATAGATCTGGATTATATGACCATAAGGACACACCTCTATTTCATAGCAGTGTCAGCCCAGGAGGGTATCAACAAATCTGCTGATAGGAAAGTTATAGAGACATCAAGCTCAGTGAGTATGCAGCAGCACAGAAGGCTCAATTAGCATCAACAATAGTCCAGTAACTAGTCAGATGGTGACTTTACTAAGACCATTGAATTGACCCTTATTGATCTAAGTTTTGTTTGTTTGTTTTTGGGGCCACACCCGGTGATGCTCAGGGGTTAATCCTGACTCAGAAATCGCCCCTGACTTGGGAACACCAGGGGATTGTACCGTGGTCCATCCTAGGCACCTTATGCCTTGTACCACCACTCTGGCCCCTTATTGATCTAAGTTTTGATAATTCCATTTTCCTTTATGTTGCAGCAAATAATATGAAATAAATTTATTTGTGCCAGTAGATGGGCAAACGAGGGTGTTGAATAGAAAACTGGAAACAATGGTAGATGGTCACATTGATTGTGGGATTGGTGTTGAAACAATTGTATTTTGAAAAACTTGATAATTCACGGTGTTACAATAAAAAAAGTTAAATAAAAAAGAGAAAAAGAAAAGAACAATTAACAGATGTGTCATCCTTGATAGCATCATATGAGCATGAAAGCTGATGCTGTATGGTGGTATTACTTCAAATTTACATTATACAAGCCCCTGTCCCCAGTGATTTTATTCAGTTACTGATATCAAGAGGATGCACACAGGGCCTAATATCTTTTTTGTTTGAGATTAATTCTTCCATCAATCTTTATTAAAGTTCAAGCTCCTTTTGCCCCCCCCCCCCCAACAAAATAGATTCTTTGGTCTTGGTGTGAAGGTAAGGTGTTTGCCTCAGATATTGCCCTTCTGGATTCAATCCCAGGCATCCCATATGATCTGCCAAACACCATCAAAAATAAATTCTGAGTGCCAATCCATGAGTAGCCTCTGAACATCATCAAGTGTGACCTAAAACACCAAATCAAACAAATACAAAAAGGATTTGGGTCTGGAGAGATAGTTCATTGGGTAGGGCACTTGCCTTACATGGGGACCGATCTTGGTGTGATCTCCCACATCCCATATTATTCCTGAACACTGCCGGGAGTAATTCCTGAGTACAGAGCCAGGAATAAGTCCTGAGTTCTGCCTGGTTTGCATTCTCCCAAAAATACCCAAAACAAACAAAATAACATTTTGGGGGTGTCTTTATTTTTACAGTTTGCTTCATAAAATGTCATTTTGTTAATTTGAGTTCTTATTTTCATTTTCCTTTTTCTTTATTATTTTTATTTAAACACTTTGGTTACCAGGTTATTTATAATAGATCCCCCCCACAAATAATTTTAGTTTTTCAAAGGTTCACTAATTTTTATTCAGTATTCTTCACAAAATTTAAATATCTGGGCCCAGAATCACTCAGTTGGGCTGTAATTTAGAAATAAACATAATTTTTTGGGCATGTGCTCTAATAATGTTTTGACTTCCGGGAAATAAAAATATTCTTACATCATGAGCAATAGCAGGCAGGCCATATACTTTGCACACATCCAATCAGAGATTGATGTTCAGCATCTCATATGGTCTTCTGAGCTTGCCTGGAGTAATTAAAAATAGTCTTGAAAATAGTTAAGATGTTAGACATAAAGCATTTATTATATAAAGTATAGTAAGGTAGTCTGTGCATGATTTAAAAAATGACAAAGAAGAGACTTAAAAACACTTTTTGTTAAGGCACCATGTTTTGTAACACTATTTATAGTTGAATATTAGACTTTCAATGTTCCAACATCCATCCATCTTCAGTGTCAGCTTCTCTCCAACAATTCCCCATTTTCCCTACCAGCCATCAGCCTGCCTCCTTTATAGGTACAATTTGAAATTTTGTTGTTATAGTTTGGAACCAGTTTTGTTTGTTCTGGTGGGTCAGTATATACATAAACTACACCTCTTATCTACTTTACTAAAGATTAGATTCCCTCCACCCTGGTAACAAGCATTCTTTTTCCTTTCTGCAATCTCATTTTTGTATTAAATGTCTATAAACAAATTCTTATTGCTTTGTCTATCCATCTACTTTTTAAAATAATATGTAGATGAAATCATTCAGTATATTTATCTTCTGACTTGATTTGTTTTTGCTTAAGACTTTCCATTTTCTTCCATTTTGCTAAAAACTATTATATTTTTGTTTTGGGCCACTTCTGGAGGTGCTCAGACAGGACTTACTCCTGGCTCTACACTCAAAGCGTACTCTTGATGTTCATGCGGAATGCTGGGGAGTGAAACTAGATTGATTGTTTGTAATCTTATTGATTTATCCTCCAAATTTCATCTTGTTGATTGATGAATAGTGTTTTATTTTGTTTATACAATTTTTTTACCCTCTGTGGATATGCATAGTGCTGCAGCAAATATGGGTTCATGTTTCTCTGTTATTTGTTTCATATTATCCAGATTGATACCCAGAAGGGGGATTGCTGGATCATATGGTAGTTACAAAATTCCAGATTATTGATTACTTACTGGTTTGCAAAACTATAAGATTTAGAAGTACATATTTATACCTTTATATGTGATAATACCCCCCACACATCATTTTATTAGTATATTAACAGATTTACCCCCATCATTCATTCTCTCCACATTATTTCTCTTTCCTTCTGGAAACTACTATGTTTTCACAGTCTAAGATTAATTTTATTTTTAAGGTTTTATATATATGCATATTATTTACAATATCCATCCCTTCATCAGTGCATTTTTCCCACCACCTGTTTCCCTGATCCCCAGCAGTCCAGCCACCAAAAGTGATTTCTGAATGTAGAGCCTCACAGGCTGTGATGAAAAAAAACAACAAAAATAATAAGACTATTTGTTCTTTCCCTCCATGGAGTTTTACATTCATTGTGTTTTTCATAGACAAAACCTCTTTTTAGAATTTTTATATATTAATTTCTTTGGAAAATATCTGTTTCTGCTTCTGCATTTTCTTTCACGTTTCATGAAAATTTAATTCTGCGTTTATTTCATTCTGATGTATCTTCTTTAGTTCTCTTAATAATGGCTATTTTAAATTCTTACCTGTTCATTTCCAAACCTGTATCACTATTTTTAATTTTTTGAAGAATATTAAAATGGTATTTCACATGATATCAATTTGTACTGCAACAAGTAGTGTAGAACAATTTTTTGTCACCCCCATTGTGACTAACATTAGTTGCTACAGTTTTTTTAGTGTAAGTCAATTTTTATAAGTGAGATATCTAATTTATAATGGTCTACTAATAATAATTTTTTCATGTGTCTGTAGCTTTGATTTGCGTTTCCTAACATTGAATGATAATGAACTATTTTTTTCTTGTGTCTGTTTATCATCTAGAGATGATTAATCATTTTGGAGAAGTGTTTATTTAGACCTTCTACCTGTTTAAAAAATCAATGGTTTCTTTGTTGTTAAATTGAATTATTTCTTTATATAATTAAATATTAACTGTCAAATATATGATATGTAAATATATTTCCTTGGTCAGTAGACTATTTGTTCATTAATTTTCTAAAAATTTCTTTCTGTTAGGGATTAATCTTTTTATATTTAAATAATGCCAGGATAAAGTATCTATGCCCAAAATAGTTCTATGTCTTTTTATACAAATAGTAAAATAAGGGTAGAATTCTATTCGCGTCATTTTTCTTCCTTTAGAAAGAAAGAGCTTCTCTGATCTTGTTTTCTCTTATAGTGAAAGAATTTCTCTGCACCATTTAGGAAAACTAATGAACTTTGAGGAAGACGTTAGTGAAATATATAAGCCTAGGAAAAAGGAGAAAAATGAAGATCAGATGAATGGATAGTGCTTTACCTTAGTTCTAGAATAACTTTGATTAGGACTCAGCACAAGCAATTTTATATCAGAACCTTTCTGTCTTCTGGTCCTAAGATTCTAGAAACAATAACTATTGGCTGATATTGAGAACAAAAGGTGAAGCGGCAAGTCTCATAGAATAAATCAATGTCTCTACTAGATATTAATAGAACCCCAATTTTAACTACTGTTGTATAAAAATATAACCAAATTCTGCCACTATTAGTTCTATGTTAATGGTTCATTTGAACACAAAAATCTTTTATCTGGAGAATAAAAATACTTTTGAAGCAATTCCTATGAGACTATAACAAAGACTTCCATAAGATAAATTATGTGAGTATATAATTAAAAGTGTATACAATATGTGGTACTTTTTATTTGCACAGTTATTGTGATTATTTTTTACTGTTAATTCCAAACTATTTGGATTTTGCCAGCTTTTCCACAATGTCCTCTATTTCCTAGGATCAAATCTAGGTAACCATACTGCATTCCATTTTCATATACTTCTTTGCCTTCTCTAATTTTTTTTGGGGGGTCACACCCGGCAGTGCTCAGGGGTTACTCCTGGCTCCATGCTCAGAAATTGCTCCTGGCAGGCACGGGGGACCATATGGGGCACCAGGATTCGAACCGATGACCTTTTGCATTAAAGGCAAAAGCCTTACCTCCATGCTATCTCCCGGGCCCCTGCCTTCTCTAATTTGAAAGTCTATCTCACTCAAGAGGGAGCTGATTAAGCTTCTCTTATAGAGAGAAGAGTTGCCACATGCTTTCTTTGTAATCTATAAGATTTGTTAGGTATTAGTCAGTCACTAATTAATTCTTTTCTTTTTCTTCTTCTTTTTTTTTTTTTTTTTTTTGTCCCCAGATTCACAATACAGACCTGGCAAGGATCTGGGTTAAGGTGTATATGGGGTGCATTTACTGTACCTCCTCTTTCTATACAGTCAGTGTAAAGAACACAGCCTGTGATAAGAATTGGGAGGCCTTATTTATTTTCTTTTCTTTTTTTGATATTTTCTTTAACTTCTTTTTTAAACACCCCCTTCACTAATGAAACTTTCCCACCACCAGT